>VXAC01003686.1:154114-195538 GCA_013399225.1 Rhipidura dahli
CCGGGCGCGCGCAGAGGGTGCGGGCACCCCGGGAGGCTCCGGTGGGGGCCAGGCCCGGTCCGGCCCGGCCGCGGTGCTGGCCTCGCTTCGGGGCCCTGCCATGGCCTGCGACACGCACACACCCGCGCCCCTGCGGCACCAGATGGTGGCCGAGCTGCTCCGGAGCGTTAATGTAATAGCTTTATCTACCTGCTGCCTGGTCGTGCGGCTCCCATGTGCACAGCAGAGCAGCTTAGGAGCAGTCGACCTGCTCCCCTGCCTGCCCCAACCTCTCGTGTCCAAGGAAGACACATGGTTCCTGGGGATGTCCTGTGCAAGGCTAAGAGTTGGACTCGACAAGGGTCCTTGTGGATCCCTTCCAACTCCGAACACCCTGTGATTCTGTGAAGGCCACCCCATCAACAGCATCCATCCATTTTGGGAGCCTACAGGGAAGCCGGAGAAAAGGCTCTTTGTCAGGAGCTGTAGTGATTGGACAAGGACTAATGAGTACAAATTGAAAGAGGGGAAATTTAGGTTAGATGTGAGAAAGAAATTCTTTGTAAGAGGACATTGGAACAGTTACCCAGGGAGGTTGTAGGTGAAGCCCCAACCCAGTCAGTGTTCAAGGGCACGTTGAATAAGGCCTGGAGCAACCTGGTCTAGTGAGATGTCTCTGCCCCATGGAAGAGGATTTGGCACTAGATGACTTTTAAGATCCATTCCAACTCCTTAATATTTTATGATTCTATGACCTTTACCTCATGCCCTTTATACAGCTTAAATAAAAATAAAACACACTTCATGTTCCACATTTCCCTACTGTGACTTCTGTGTCCCAGGCCAGCCACTGTGTTACACATTGCCCCTTGGGTTTCTCCTCCAAGGGTGGTTCCTGACATGATGAATCCACCACCGGTTTAAAATTGTCCTTCCTGCACAGCTTCTGGTGACCTTGAACAGCATCACAATAAACTCCTTAATTGCTTGCCAAGCAAAAGCCAGTCTAGTAAAAATAATCCCCCAATCCACACATCAGTGGGTGATATGGAGTGACAGCTGACACCCTGCCACCCCACTGAGAGCTGTGCCCTCCCAGTCAGACTGTCACACTCCTTGCCTCACCTCTTCCTGCAGCTTTCACTGTCAGTTTCATACTGAAATCAGTATGATACCTGGAAAGTCAAAGTCAAGAAATCAGGGCTCCGAATTCCTACAGCCTTTGTTCATGTAGAGTGGCAACTGGTGATACAACTTCCCCCACCACACTGTAATTCTCATTAGGCCTTGATGAACAGCACCTGAGTTAAGCTGTTGTTGAGCTTATCAGAAACACTGTCTGGTCTCAGGAACTTACCTTGTCTAATGAGGTCCTGTGTTTTAATCAATAAGCTTGAAAACTTATTGCCCGAAAAACAACCCAAGTCAAACAACATTTTTGTCATTGAACTTTCAAAGAAAGTTACAGACCTGAATTGTGGCCAGGATGGAAAATTGCTATGACACAAGCCCATTTTCTTGTGACTCTATACACAGTGGTCATTAAACCCTTTGTGCTCACCTGCACTGTTTTATTTATTATCAGTTTGATTAAACCTTCCCTGATGTTTTTATATAATGTGAAAATAAAACCATTCAGAGTCTCAGGTCAGGTGCAGAGTAATGGAAAAGTGCCTCATTTGAAATCTCTGAAAACTCTGAAACACTTTGACCTTACTCCAGCAAATAATTTAAAATATTCTTAATTTTAAACACATACTTGAATTTGACTCATGAAAATAACACCCACCATTACTGTCTTGCTGTATATGCTGTGTTAACTGAAATTTTTTTTGTTATTGTTATGAAATATGTATAGCAGCTTTCATAGAGCAAGTCAGCAATGTCCAGAAAACTGCTTGTTTGTGCCTGGAAAATGAACAGGTCTAATAGTAAATAAATTCAAAATATTTTAAATATATGACAAAGAATTATAGGAAGTTTTCTTATGGAATTAAAGATCCCTAATTGGTTGGGGGTTTGTAAGAATGTATTCTTTTTACTTTTTTTTTTTTTAGAAAAATCTTCCAAAACTTACTCCTGAGTACCAGATCTCTCTCACCTAGTGTACTAAATACAGAGCTCTTCAAATTTTCCATTAATATTAATAGAAGAATGAAAGTTTTGAGTTCCAGTATCTAGTTACGCATTTTTAATTGAGGTATAGGAAAATTTTATTATATAGAATATAGAATTTTATTGGCTCCCAATGTAGAATTACTCTGATCATTTTTTAGAAGGCATATTCATGGCTTCTAAAGTAATGTTTACAAAGAGAGCTGCATGTGTCTGCTTTTTATGCATCAAGAGCATCAGTACATACTACTCTTGCCAATACAGAAAAATAGTACAATTACTGAAGCTTTGGCATTCAGTTCAAAACTTTGGCTGCTGTTGGACTGGTCATCCAAAACAGTGGAAAACGATCATGCACCAGTTATGCTTCAGCTGTTAGCAGGAATTCTTCAGTCTTTAAAAAACACTAGCATCTACTTGCATTTCACACACACAATTAAAAATTTTAGTTTGCTGTATTTCAATACAAAAGTTGCTCAATAACTTAGAAATCATTTATTATTAAGTATTTTAACTATTTTACAGCACTAATGAGCAAATACGATGTATCACAGTACACATTTATAATCATACTGATATGAAATTATTTCTTTTTAAAGCTCAACTCTGAAAATATTTTTCTGTTTCCATTGATGCATCTGGTAGCAAATGTGTATGCAGGGCAGCCAACAGTCAGGTTAAAGGCACATATGGTCACTTGTAAGATTGAAAAAATAAGTCAACATATTTATTATATAGAAACAAATTGTAAAAGGAGCCGCTATACAACTGTATCTTCTCTGGTCATCATGAGAACCTGTTACCAAAAAAAATGCAAATTTAATAATAATAGATGATCTCTTCCACTTAAGAAAATATGCAAGAAAAGCCTGAAGCAGTTTGCCCAGTTGCCCACTTAAACAGATAGACTCTTCTTGTCCTCTTCCTTACATTGGAGAAAACAGTTCAGCTGACCTGTCTCACAGATCTTTCTGCTCTTTTTTCCTATTAAGCATCTCTTCATCTGTACTCTATCACTGTTTAAAACTATGCCCTGATGGACACAGCACTTCCTGAGTAATTGCACTATATAAAAGTATCAGAAAGTAATAAGAAAACTGCCTTACTTGAAGATAAAATACTTCAGTGTATTTCCCACTGCATTATTATACATAAAGATCTGATTTTCATGTAACTTAATATTCATAATTTTGCATATCTGCCTTATCTGAGAGTCAGAATGTTTTCAACTGGGCACTCAAATTTTAATAACTAACCTTTTGTCTTCCACACATGCACTCTAGATTTCATTGTTTTAAATGTCTACAAATCTGCTTGTTATCCTCAACAAGTTAAGAGATGACTCATTTCAGTAACAATGCTTTTGGCATTATAATTAACTAATTATATATTAGAAACAACACAGATGATTACATTTTCATATTTAAACAAATATGTCTAAGCATAATAGATGTCTCTCCATAGAAAATGTAGGTGCCGAAACCGTTGCTGTAAAGCTCAAACATGCTTGTCATATGTCTAATTTAGCAGAGCTGTCAATAAGCTACCCAGGATCACTGATCTCTGGTCTTGCAAACACCATCACTCCACATGGGCAAAGACCAGCACTCCACAAGTTTTAGTACACTTCTGCTGGTTTGAATGGTCAGCCAAAAGTGTGAAGAGAAGTAATCACTGAGCAGAGTTGTCCCCATAGTAAATGCAACTATAGAAATAAAATTGTTATTTCACTTACTGCATTATTATTTCAGACTGAGCTGCACTCTAAAGAGCTTCTGCATGCAGAAAATCAGAGCTTTGCTAGGTACTAGATAAAGGAGGCAAGAAGTAAAAAGAGTGTGAATGTATTTCAATCTCTTCAAACTAGGAGACATGAGAGGAAAAAAGTGCTTTATGGAAAAGCATACCTCCCTCTCTCACCATGCCCTTCACTCCAGCTCTGCATTTGTAGTAGTGGCAGCAACATCTTTTGCTCTTCCCTGTATTCATAGCTACTTGTGCTCCTGGTGGGATTAGTTACAGTGTGTCCCTAAGGTGAAAATGAGGGTCCAAGAAAAAAACTACACTAGTTCAAAAGTCACAGAATAATAGAGGAAGCACTGAAGAGAGCTGGGTGTGCTAATTGCAGTAGACAGCAATGTGGTCATTATGGCTGTGGCACCTACATTACGTATTCTCTTACTCATTCCATATGCTGCTGCTGAGTGTTTGGCCAAAGGCAGCTATGTATCTGGGGTCATATTTCATTATGCTTCCCTACTGATTGTACTACAGACTGGCAGAATTCCTACTAGATAGCAAACTGCTTTGGAAAAAAAATGAGGAGAGGATGAACATCTGTCCAAGCTTTTTGCCGCCTACAGGCTAGCCCAGAACAACTATACTGTGGATATTTATATTTAGCCTTCACCCTCCTCTTCCTTCTTCTCTTCTCTCCCTTTTGCACTCCTCTCCAGGTCTTCATGGAAAATCTCAGAGGGATTGTGGTAAAACAATGTTCCAGTCAGGCAATTTGACTGAGTGATAAACACACATTTCTTGCATCCTTCTACTATATAATTTAACTCTTCTCTCAGAAGGAAATATCCTGCTACATCTTACCTGTGAAAGTGACTTTATCACGTATGCATCTATTCTATAGCTTCTTCTAATATTTTCATCCCATCTTAGCACCACCAGTAAGGCTTCTGCAACAAATCATGTACAACTATTCTGCCTTGTAAAAACTGAGGGGTTTCTTTACTTGTCCTTGAAGGTTATTCTGTAGCTGTCTGTAGGTTTCTGCACTTGTAGCACACAGTGTTAGCAAAACCAGATATTCATACATGAGGTACTTTCATATTAACACACAGCACTTCAGTACATAATTATGTTGAAATTTGAATTAATGTATATTGTCAATGTGCTTGTTTTGTGGTTTCACCCCTTTTTGATGTCCTTTCATACATCCAGTGTAACATTTGTGGAGCTAGCTAGAACTTCATGGCATAATAGTGTGTCAACACTCAGTCACTGGGTTTGGTAATATGCCCGGAGGACACAGAGCTCTATCCTGAAAATGCCTCTTCCTCAACATTCAAGTCAAAAAAAATGCAGAAAGGGCTATTTGCAGTTCCTCAATTATATGATAGTCAGGGCCTAATTCAAGCTAAAAGTATATTTATTCTAAAGGAAGACAGGCAGTGGATTTGGTTACACAAATCCTGGAAGATAGAAACACTGAAATTAGTATAATGGCACAGCAATCCCAAGGTTTCTTCCAAGCACTAGCACAGGCCTCTGACAGTAGATATCCTTCTACTAGTACCCTGACTGTGCAACTGGAGTGCATTTGTAACTATAATGATGTATAATTTTATGAAGTAAAAATCATGATAAAACTTTTTTTAAGGTCAAAGTAATAAAAACAGAGCTTTTCATCCATACCCTCCTACAGAACAGTCAGGTGTGGTTTTGTTCCCTGTGTTTTTTCATATAGCAAAATTTCATCAAGTCTTCTTAAAAAAAAAATGTTGCTTTATTTAAAAAAAATTACTTATACATAAAATTATTTCCTTAAAATGCATTTGTTATCTAATTATTTGACAGATTCATTGGATAAAATAATAAATTTTTATGCAAGTGGATTCACGCATGCTTTAATCTTCATTAATGTCAGAGAAAAAAATAAATTTATTAACTTTTATACCAATGCAAATTTCACTTTAGCTCCTATTTATTCATCTTGGAAACTAGAGAGAAATGATACACGCAGACTATTCTGATCAATTGTGCATTTTATAAATTAAGTTGCATACATGTATCAAAATGAAGACTTTTAGGAGTATTGTAACACATGTTATTTGTGTTTAGGGAGCTCTTATAAGCACAGCAAGCATAATGTTTCTGTCCTCAAAGTTTAAAAAAACCCCAAAACTTAGACATTGTAACTACCTATTGCAACAAACACAAAAGCTGAAAGTTATTAACGTCCCACATTTTTTTGCAAAACAACCCATGTGTTATGTTTTATGTTAAAGGTCTATAGTCAAATTGTGTTCCTTTTTCCTGGGTTTCAGAAATGGTGAAACTTATAAAATGGAATGACTGTCTTTCATTCCCTAGGCAAATGTCTTACCACTTCTTACTTTGTCAAAGCAATGAGAATGAAATGTTATGATTTGAAGAACTTATTGCAGTAAGTTCCCAGTCAAAGCAGATGTTTACCTCAGTACAGTTGCAGCTGAACTGCTACTTTGAGATCATGTGAAATGAAGGATTCCTTTAGACTCAGTGTGTAGGAGGGCAGCTCTGAAAGAACACAGGCATTTTGTGGCAATGAAATCCTACCCATTTTTAGGAAATAAACTGTACTGGAATGGATTCTGCTGCACAGACATCTCTCAGGATCAAAACAGAAATGGGGAGAAGCTGCACTTTTGTGTGGAAGGACTCCAGCAGCCATCAGTGCTTCGACTCCTTTACTGCTCAGAGGAGGGGGCAGGGGTCTCCGTCTCTCTCAAGCTGGAAGCATAAAAGCTGTCATACTGAGTTGTGGACAGAGGCACCTTTGAAGAAGATCCAGTGGCTGACTGAAAGGCCTGGCATGGCTACAGTCACGGACAGCTGCTGGTGACACAGGAGAGCAGTTATTTGAAAATAACAGCATGCCTCAATACACTCTGAATCTGGTGTAAAGTTTTTTTCACCTAAATATTCATAATTGAGATCCAATGTTTCCAAGCTCACTACATCAAGTGCATGACAGAAGAAATACTTAGAACATTTTTGGGACCACATAATGAAATATATTTAAATATATTTCTTTTTATACTTTTACTAAGTAGTATATAGAGAGTGAAAATATAGTGGGAAGAAAACTGTTTTTTATGTTTAGCTCTGAAAGTGGGTAGGAAATGTTTTGAAGTTGTGCTCTTCTTTAAGCTTAAAGAAATATGTTCGTATTAAGTTCTGGTTACTAAACTTCCGATATTTACTTTTAAAGTGCTGTAAAGCATCAGCTGAGTCACAAAGCTTACCCTAAGAAAGATCCTTTCTTATTTTTCTTATTTCCTATGGAAAAGGTATAACTGATTTTGTCCTTTTAGTGCTGCACTGATGAAAATCCAGGCAAATGGCAGAAAAGCTTCTGAAAGATAAGCAAGTTTCATTTTATCTCCTTTAGACTTGCTAACAATGATGCTCTGTATAGTGCCCTCAAAATCTCATTCACAGGATTTTTTTTTTCAAGTTTCATTTTAAAAGAGACATTTTTTCTTCTTCTTAACATGCTGTTAAGAAGATACATTGGACATGTGAAAGAAAGTTACAATTCCCAAAAATTAATATATCAGCAAGATTAAATGTCATAATCAAAATATCAAACTCACAAATGAGAAGTAAAATAGTGAAATGTGTGATAACAGTACATTGAAAATTCCCATTATTTGTAAAATAACCATGCTTAATACAACCTGGTGTCAAGCTGCTCTTGCAGAAACAGTGGTCAGTTCAGGCTGGATGTGTTCTTGAAAAATAGCATGAGGTACATTGTAGATTAAAAAAATCCCTTTCTCTTTAAGTGTATTTAAACCCTGGATCAGATTAAATGAAGTGTTTACCATAATTCTGCAGTGAAGGTGATTCAAGAAGAGATTAAGTATCTCAGAGATGACATACACCCTGTCTCTGAGCAGGAGGATGGGCTAGATGACCTCTTTTAGATCCTTGCAACCTTACATTTGTATTATAATCATGACAAATCCTTTTTCTCCTGCTTAAACCTTCTCCCCCACCTGGATTAACAGATTTCATTTGAACTTCATGGCTGTTATAATTTTAGCAACAAGTTTAATGCTGTGTATTCAACCACCGCCCAAATGATTTACCTGGTAGCTTGAGCATGCAGCTCAGGAATTTGAAGAAAGAATCCCTGCCTTTCAATATGCTGGCAGAAGAGGTGGAGGGTTTTTTCCCTATATAATTATATACAAAACCATCTAAGTGCCCTTCAGTGACATTAAAAGGAACTTAGTAATTACTGAGGTAAGAGTTAGTAGCAATTTTCATTTCTGATTCTGAGGTTATAACCTCCTCTAAGGAAATCAGAAACAACAGACAAAACCAGGCAAACCCAGGCCATTCCAGGACATGCAGTGCATGTACACCTATATCAGAAACTTCCTAGACAAGTTGTTTTCTGTTGCTCACATATCAACAGCCATCAATACAAAGCAAATAAAAAAGTAACAAGACCTAGTTAGGATGAGAATAAAATCCCTATCTCCTGTCTTCACGATTTACAATTTTTTTATGTTAATCTCCTTCTGAAACAAAAAGAGGTTTAGACAAACAGGTGATTTTTGCACAAATTTTTCATCCTCAGAGTAAAATAAATTAGTGAAATAATGCAACATATTGAGAAACTCTGAAATGGGGGACATACAGGTTTCCATTCTACATGGTTACAATCCATGAAGTTGCCACCCGTTTTAGAGAATGGTGTTTAATGCATAGTGACTAATTTATAGAAACTGTAACTTTTTTTACTCAGCTGGGATTTCTTATTTTAATTAAATATCTTTGAAGGATTTGATTTCATAGGTCTTATGGAGACAAGTGTAGGTACTAAACACTCTACAAATGAGTTATTGTAGTTAGGTGCTCAATTTATGTGCCCCAGAGATAAAAGATATCTCATAACTTCATTCTGTGACTATCTTATAGATTGTCACATATTTATTAAGCAATCTTTTCATGATTTCCCAGTGTTCACCAAATAAGAGGCAAAAAGAATGACTGTGGGTGATGATGGCACTTAGCAGACCCAAGGTGAAAAACATACAGCTTTTTTTTGCATGAAGTTTTACTGTGTTCACAGAAATGTTTTTGATTTGTCATAATCCTTAACAGTGACCACTCACTGCACATGAAAGGGTAAAGTAGTCACATCAGAATAATTGGTAAAGAAAACTTGTGTCACTACAAATTACCTGCCACACTGGAAGACTGTGGTAATAACTGTGTAAGACTGTGGGAAAGGCTTGCTTTGAATAAGCAGCACAAGGATATATTGAAGCAAATTGTGAGAAGAGGATGACTTGGCAATACCTTATCTGGGTGTTGTCTTTTTAAACCTAGAACTGAAATTCAAGATAAATTTGGTATGGGAGGTAATATAAAAGTGGTGAGGCAATTTACCCCTGGGTCAAGTCCCTTCTAAGTCTTGCCCCCCTCACTACTGGGAGTACTAGTTTATGAAAATGTATCTCAAAGACCTTGTTCTCAACGTTGGTTCCCAGGAAAACCAAGATAGGATAGGGGCCTTTTACCCCCTGGTGCTTGGAGCTCTGGAATTTGCTTCCTGCCTGGGGAAATGGCATGGGAAAGTACTGGGAAAATTAGCTAGAATACAATAATAGGCTACAGAGCTCCAAATACGTGTGTGAAGAATACAGATGACATATAAAAGAAAAAAGGCAAAAACCAAGACAGCGTCACAGGAAGCTGCCTGGTACATAAGTCTAAAATATTGTTGCTGTGTAGAAAAAGAGTTCTCACTAGGCCTGGCTAAAATATTTTATTAAGACATTCTTGGGATTAAGGCATCCTCTATAAGTTGATTTTTACTCAGACCAATGACACTTAGGCATCCTCACTGGTGTTAGGACACCAGGAATGTGCAGAATTATCCCCCCCACCCAGCCCCAAACGAGACCATCAATGTTCAGCAGTCCTCCATGAAGCCAAAGAGAAGACCATTAACCCTAGTATTACCTCTGATGTCCTATTCCTACTAGAAAAGCTTGTCTTTCCAACCTACACTTGTATTTAAGAAAACAAAGCTAATTATTTGATTTGTTTCTATGGTCCAAATTTGATTCTTGTATCCCAGGAAACTGGAGGCATGAGGAGTCCTCCAATCCAAATACACTAAGAAAAAAATACAAGTACATGCAGAAGGCCAGCATCTCACATATTCCCTATTCTGTGGGTTTTTTCCAAAGGCTGAACAAACATAGCAATCCATCTAGCAGCTGATATGTCTTTTGGTGTGGTACTGGTGCTACGTATGAAGCTGTATGTTAAAGACCAATCATCCTAGTGACAATACAACCTATTACTGCTGCACAATCAGTAATAGATATGCTACACTGCAGTACTGTTTGCTGAGATAAATATTCACATATCATAGTCTAGTGTTTTACTAAGGAATCTCACTAGTCCAAGTGGACAAACATAGTACCTGTGTTGGCTTAAGGATGTGATTTATTACCTGAGAGCTTTTCCACATTTTTATCTCTTCTTTTACCATTTACAAAGCTCAGCAGTTTGAACTGAGTAATATTATATCATTTAGGTAAGATAAGATCCTTCCTTTTAATGAAATTCCATCAGCAGTTCAAAGATTTCTCTGAAAAATATATTTCTGTCAGATTGAAATTTTGGACATTCTTTCTTAATCCCTTTGTGGATATAAATCTTCAGTTTGATTTTCATCTGCGCTTTTTCTTTGTGGCTTTCATTTTTCTCTCAGCTTTAACAGGAATGCATTTTCAAATGATAGCACTTTTCTGCAGAAGATGTAGATTTCAACCAGATAGAAAAATAATGTGATTTTCCCTTGTAAGAAACTCTCTGGTCTTGTCAAAGATACGTATGATTCTATGACATGTTGCTCCCCAGCTTTTAGATCTGTACTTAGTATTTTTATAAATCATACCTATCCAAAGTAAAGTGCAAACATTTATCAACACTTACAAAGCTGCTGATATTGGACAGGAGAATAAATGTTCTGTGGAATACCAATAATAAAATTATTATTAGAGATTAATGGTGTGCTTCTAACAGTCGAACACATATGATCAGAAATTCAGTACATATGAATTCTCAGCTCTTACTTTGTTGTCTGTTGCCTTACAAGGTTCTGGCAGTGTGAAGTGCAGCAGGCTCACCCTCATCCTGATGTGCCCTGAAGTACCCTGGCCAGAAGTCAACCCAATCCTTTTCTGTGATGCCCATGAAGCAACTCTGCGTTTTCACTGTACCCTCCTTATAGTCTGTAATTATTCCACATGCATTTAGAGCCTTCTCTCTCCCTGAAAAACTGTAACTAGGATAT
The DNA here is from genome assembly GCA_013399225.1 of Rhipidura dahli. Taxonomy (NCBI): domain Eukaryota; kingdom Metazoa; phylum Chordata; class Aves; order Passeriformes; family Rhipiduridae; genus Rhipidura; species Rhipidura dahli. The sequence goes on from VXAC01003686.1 coordinate 165,309, forward strand.
GGCAAGCTGTCCTTTTAATAATTTACTATACCACCTTTCCAGGCAATTTTGCATTAGTTAAGGAAATAAAAGTCACTTACCAAACATGCTTTTTCCAGGAAATCCCACTGGGGTGATTAGTGTACACAGTGTGCATACTGCTGGGGGCCAGCTCAGAGTTTTCCACTTCAGCAGCAGAGCTCCTCTTTCCAGCACTTACCAGGTGGCTTTGAATCCCTGTTTGCACAATGGGCCTGTGCACACTGTGCAAATGGGCCCCTGCACAGGGGCAGCTGCAGCACTGTCTGTCTCCTCTCTTCATAGAATCATACAGTATTTGAGTTTTGAGGGACCTTTAAAGGTCAGCTAGACAACCTCCCTTCAATGAGCAGTGAGATCTTCAATTAGATCAGGTTGCTCAGAGCCTGTTCCAGCCTGATCTTGACTAAGCCTGAGGGATGGAGTATCTTCCACCTATCTGAGAAACCTGTTCCAGTGTTCCACCACACTCATGGTAAAAAAATCCTTCCTCCTATCTAGTCTGAATCTGCCCTCTCTAAGTACTGGGGCAATAAAGGTCTCCCCAGAACCTTCTGTTCTCCAGGCTGAACAGCTCTCCAGCTCTCATCTTTTCTTCATAGGAGATGTGTTCCATCCGACTTCTGGTCATCCTCATAGCCCTGCTCTGCAGGCGGGGTCTCGCCAGAGCGGAGCAGAGGGGCAGAATCCCCTCCCTCCCCTGCTGCCCACCCTGCTCTGGATGCAGCCCAGGACACATTTGGCTCTCTGGGCTGTGAGTGCCATGGCTGGGTCATGTCCAGCCTCTCACCCACAGCACCCCCAAGTCCTTCTGGGCAGGGCTGCTCTGATCTGTCCATCCCCAGCCTGTGCTGATACCAGGGGTTGCCCCAACCCAGGTACAGCACCTTGCACTTGTTCTTATTGGACCTCATGAAGTTCGTAGGTCCACCTCTCAAGCTCTTCCAGGTCTCTCTGAATGGCATCACATTGCATCTTCTAGGATGAGGCTCCAGCCATTGCCCAGACAAGCCCCTTTGAAAATCCCCATGGTACTGCTTGTCAAAATCCACTGTGATAAATTTAATAAATACTTTCCTAAACTCCAATGTCATAATGTTCTTCAGTAACTTCATTTTTAAAGACCAGAGCTACAATTTATATTTCCTGTCATTTCAGAATTTTTACATCTCAAATCTAGCTACTCAAAGTGAAAATTGTTTTTATTAGTTTCAGCTAGGCTCCCATCAAAGATGTTTTTTGGAATGGGAGTCTTCCTGGTTAATCACTAACATGATTATGAAAGTCATAGCCATGTATCACGTTCAAAATGAAGATGTCTAGTCCCCAGGATCAATAAAAATTTAAAGTCTGGTTTCCTGTATGATTGCGTATTTCTGAAATACCCTAAATTGGTTCCTAAAAGATGCATGTGGAGAAACATATTTCTAGTATTTCTTTTAGATTCTCTTGAATTAGATTGGAAATGGCTCATGGTATAGGTAATCATACATAGAAAGCAATGCCAGTTTTGCAGCCTTATGTGGAATTTTCCTGATAATATTTTTGAAACTGGGTCACTTTTATGCAAAGTGCTAAATATTTAAATTCAAACTAAATCCTTGAAGTGTGCTAATTCTGTCTTTTTAAGAATTTGATAGTACTTGCAAGAAAAATTCTAAGGATTATTAAAGCTAAAAACTACCAGAATCAAGGAAAAAAAAGAAAATAGATACCTTAATATGAAAATAAATTAAATTTTGGCAAACTGAATAGCATATTTTATTCCAGTATAGAGTTACACTCAGTCCATACCAATAGGTTCATGTCGAAATCAACACTGAATTTCATGCATAAGGAGAGATGAAGGATGAATTGGTGCTTTTCTTCAGTTGCTCAGGTTAAAACAGTAACATATTCATTAATCAGCATTCTCTAAGCATCATATTTTTTACACTGAAAGGAAGTGTTTATATTAGTTGGATTAGATTTGACTTCAGAATATTATAAAATCTGAAATCATATCCTCAAATCATTAAGGACAATTTATCTCTTGTGTTACATATCATTTTTCTCTCACTAAAAAGCAAGAATTGTGAAAGGAAGGTGACAGGGGCTGGAAGAGGAAGAAAAATAATTCTTTTTTAAAGAGGAAGTACAGCAGAATTAAGGTCCTTGTTCATACAATCTGTGGTAGTAATTTTGTTTAGAAGAGAGGTGATAGAGCCATGACTTTACTATAAAAGACATAAATAAATGGAAGATGTAGAATAGTTTACAGAATGTATTTCTAAACAGTTTGAGGAAATAAATAAAAAAATAAGCATCTTTAAAAATTATGTATCTTTAATATTTTAAAAGTTAAAAATATTTAAATTGCAGTATACTGAATTAACCAAAGTGATAACATTTACTGTGGCTATGATAAATTTTGACAAAATGCCACTCCTGACTGTGAATGCCAGTTCTCTTTTCACTTGGCAAAAATATTTGGCAGCAGTGTAACTTAGGAAGTCATGGCATCTCCCAAGAGATGATTCAGAGAACCTCAAGACAATCCACTTACTAGTTAATAGTTTAGAAAAGGATTTGAGAGGTTTATTCTTTTTTATAAGAAAAAGCTGTTGAATTTTAAAGCTGAGAAGTAGGGTATCATCTTGGATACATGAAAAGAAATCCTCTTTTATAGATGGAGAAGAAACTGTCATTGCCTTGTAGCTTAAAGTTATTCTGAACATTCTTGTGCCCTAGATTTTTTCTCAACACTCAGTATATGTTTTGAGATTAAAGTTGTTCTTTATGATAATCAGAAATAATGAATGTAACTGCAGTAACTTCATACAATGCAATTCTACAAGTTTCAGCAGTACTTTGGCACTCCAAACACTAAAATTATTAAAAGACGTAGGAAAAAATACCACAAAGGGTATAGACAAAGATTCCTTTCTTCCCTTTGCATTTTGCCTTGTAACTGGCTACACAGGCTTAGTTTTGTTTACTTCCCTACAAAAATGGTATGCATATACAAAATGTAATTGTTTGTATGTGGAAATTAGTCATTGCTATAAGAGCTTCTGTGGGACTTGTTCCAGCCGTGACACCTAGAATCCTGTGCTAACCATTTATTCTTATGAAAGTCATCACAAGGTTTTCAGCTCAGGATGGCATGGTGAGTGGGGAGCCTTCGGGCTGGGTGGCTCTGCCAGCAGTGTTTCCAGCAGGCACACTGGAGAACATCCTGGTGAGCACCTGGGAGAGCAAACTCCGGTACTTCGGGGTTTGGCAGTGAACTCGGCTCACAGCCATCCTCTCTGAGACAGAGGGACTGTGTTTAGACTGCTCCCTCGCTGCAGGGTAAGACTGGCCTCAAGGCAAGCTTATTCATGGAAACGCTTACTCATAGAGTCCCTCAGGACATCCACATTTTTCTGGTGCTATGGGGATCATATTATATAAAATGATCATTGTGCCAGTGTGGTGGTGCATCCTGTGCCCCCCACTGCCCCCCTTTCCAGGCTGCAGTGTGATCTGAGAAAATGCTTGTTATGCCTTGTCCTTGAAAACACCACCTGGGCTCAGCTCTTTCTGAGCTTATCAAAAAACACTGTCCGCTCTCAGAACTCCTAACAGGCTTTTGTTTTTCTCATGACCAGCCTTGGAAAATATTTCCCTGGCCTGAATGGCATGACATTCCTGTTCTCACAATTTCAAAGAAAGTGCCGACCCACACTGTGGCCAGGATGAAACGTTGTTATGACTACAGCCCCCTCTCTTGTGCCCGTATGAGCAGCAGTCCCAGTTGGTGCCCTTTGAGCTCTCCTGGGCTGCAGTGGGCTGTGACCAGCATCTCCCTCCAAGGGGGACGCCCCGCAGAGCCAGCAAACCCTCAGGTTTGCAGTACCTGGAGAACTGCTGAACCATGACACATCCTGGGCCAACACCCTCACTGATACCTGATCCTTTGCCCGTTAGGAGATGTAAAAGCATCCAAAATAGTGTTTTCACTGACCTCTGAGGGAGATTTTTTCACAGGTTTTCCACCTTATCTTGCACTGACTCTTTCTTTCTGTGTGCATACCCCTGCGCATATGCCATAGCAAATCTGGAAGTCAGGTTAAGTTACAGTTATAATTTAGGCTAAATGCTGTTAAGTGTTATTTCTCTATAAGATTGTTAACATTAAGATACAAATTAAGGTATAAGTTAAGTTAAAGTACTGTTAACTTTAAGTGTTGTTAAACTTTAGGCCGCACTCCTTTTCATCCTTGTTTACACTGTCTTTACACACAGGCACACACATATCTGGGTAGTTTTAATTCATTTCTGTTTTGATTGCCTTTGATTTTGTTTTTGATTTGATTTTGTTTGGTTTTGCTGTTGCTTGCTTTCCCTCTTGTGCCTCAGTTGTCCTTTTTAAGTAGAGTAAATCTTGCTAATGAATCTCTTGGGCTTTGTAGTTGAATATTAAATCTGACTTTAGCTCACACCTTTGTTGGTGGTCTTTTGAGCTGTCCCAAGCACACTCGTTTGGGACAATCAGAAAAGGTGCATTGACTTTTAATCCATGGAAACCAGCACTGTCTAACCTGTCTACTTTATGCATGAATGCTGTCTGTTTTAAAAGGTCTTTATGCTCACTATTACCTAAAATCTATACCAATTATTTACGATTCTTATTTATTCAATATTTTATAAAAATACAAACAAACTTGGCCAATGCATTACACATGTAAAATGCAGTCATGTTTGTATGCCACTGACACAACTCACCAGATATAATCCAAGTTCCAGTCTCTACTTTTTCAAAAAATTTGCATAAAAATATATTAAGTAGATGTTTCATTTGTTTAACACAGGATTCTTTAAACCAAGTGGCAATTATATCACAATAATTAATGGATTACGCAGAAGTGCTCATTAAAAGAAAAAGTTCATCTCTTCCTAAATTCCCTTTTTATTGACCTTTGACAGATTTGGAGCATGTCTTTGGAGTACACATACCATTAATGTTTTAAGAAAGCTTTTGATGTTCTGTGATGCTGAGAGCTTTCTTATTATTTTGAGAACAGCCTAACGAGATGTGGTGTTCTAACAGCCCTGTACACAGGTCATGGGTCTTTGTGTCTTCATGGTGACCGCAAGAGAGGGCAAGTCACAGCCTTGGCAATTTTTCTTCAGATAGACCTTTCAACAGAGATACAATTCTACTGTGGCTAAAGTAGATTAGTAATTGTCTTCTCTGAGGAATGAATTGATGTCAGCTGTAGGGGCTGTCAGTATTGCCAAATCAAGCATAGCATTAAGATCATTCTTTGCTGTAGAGATATTCAAGGGAGCTGTGATGCTTTCAGAAATTCTAAAAATGTGGGCTTGTGTTCTGTTCTCATCAGTACAAATCCCACTCTGTTGTGTTGTTAGGTTAACACTGAGAATATCACCAGTGTAACCAAGAACAGAATCTGACACAAGATCCATAGAGCCATTGTATTGTTAGGGTCTGTTGAAGATCTGGTCTGCTGTATGTAAAAGGAGATTTGGAGAGATGTTTATTAAGTATTTCAAGTTTGGCACTCAAGCCACTATACAGGTTTTGAGATAAATTTGTGTGTATAAAAGACTAAATGGTGCAGCTTTGTTAAGAGAAACAAGAGGATTAATCAAAGGTTGTTGGAACAGGGAAAGCAGAAGCTGCAGAGACTGTTGGGATATCTTCTGGCGCTTCTGCAGACAGGACTTCTGCAGTTTGTTGTCCCCAGAAAACAGCAACCCAAAAGAGCCCTTGTTGAAATCTGATGCTTTTTTAATGGTGAACCACAAAAAGTATCTTTGATGTTTACAGTGGGAATCAAGATCAGAGTTGATCAGACAGCTGCTGACAAACTCTCCTGAAAACACAGCACAATGAGTTTGCTATAGTTAAGAAGGTATTTTTGCTTCTGTTAGGAGGAACCTCCTTTGTTTTGTACAATACAAGGAAAAAAAATCTTCAAAGTGGAGCCTGGAAAGTTCAATTTCCAGCTGTCTGCCCTTGAATAGGTATCCCATAATAACAAGTTACAATAGTTGTGAATAAATAACTATCTCCCTAGTACACCACTAATGTACTTTTCATTAATTATATCTTGCTGAAGTGTAATAAAGAACTTTCTGACAAGCTTGCTTCTATTACTTTCTTTGCTTAGAATAGATGAGGGAAACTAAAAAAGGAGCCTGTAAAAGCAACCGGAGAACACTTTGAAAGTTTCACCATCTCTTCTTTTCTAAGGCTCTGTAGATAATCACTTAGTGGACACAGCAATTTCACAACAAATGAACAAAATACCCAAACCCAATATCAGTGTAATAAAATCATCACTGTGGTTGACTTGTATTTTCCTGTGCTACAATAGGTCTAATATTAGTCAAAACCCAATCTTTTTGTAGGATATGAAAAAAAAAAACTTTTACCCTTGCCAGAGCTAATCAGGAGTTACACAATGTCAGTCCATAGATTTTGAAACATCTGGGGATAATTGTCTGGAAAAGGATGGACTTGATGCAAAATTCTGGAGCCTTTTAGGGCAAGAGTGTTCTCCGTAGACTGTGACAGGAATCCGTGCAGTAAATGGTAGAGGCCACTGAGTTATTCCAATGTGCTTTGATACAAGTAATGGCTTAGTAAAAGAAGTTACAGTGACATGTTAATGTCAGTAATATATCACTTTTGATAATGCATTCATTTTTTGGAAAATGCTACTTTTTCCCTTTCAACTTTGAAAAACATAATTTGTTACTAAAAAGTAGTTATAAAGCCTTCAACCAATTATAAAACCTTCAAATCTTATGCACAAAGGAAGTAGGACCTCACTGTAGCTGCTGAAATACTGTTGAGGCAGGAAGGAATGTGATTTAACTTCTGGGTGCATGAAGTATACAATTGGCCCCAGTTATGCAGCTGGATGTTTGCAATGACTTTTCTGTGTGGACTCAGTTAGAATACTTAAACCTGGCAGATAGTTTTTTAGGCCAAGGGTTACAAAAATATGCTTGTGTGCTCATATCTCAGTGGATCTTTGTTGACTAAGAAAATTAAAGGTCTTTATTTTCTGCTGTGATTGTGACTTTCATTAGGTGCTCCACTTTTTTCACTCTGAAGGCTGTAGTATTCTTGAAGCTTTGTAGGAATGAAGTTTGACAGTATCTGTTTAAATATACCCATATAAACACGTAAGTCAGCCTGATGAAATGATGCTGTTTCTTTCAAAGTCTTGATAAAAACATTGTCACAGAATAAAGCTTTAGAAAGTGTTTTGGCAGCTGCAGCAGTAGCATTTGAAGCATCTTCATAATTAGTGTTATCTACAGCTTATTTACGATTTAGATTCACTGAAATTTGCTGCAAAATTAACAGCTTTTGCTCTCTTGGGACTTTTAAAATAACTTGGTCCAGCAAGCACACAATTTTATATCCAGCTTGCCTATGTTCCCTTTTAATTTTTTTACATATTTAATGAGGCTGATTACTTGCCTATGTCTTTCAGGCTCTTTTTCTAATGTGCTGGTTTTTTGGTTTTGTTTTTTTAGTGGAAAATGTGGACAGATTAGGGATTAATATGGAAAAAATCCAGTCTTTAATAAATACAAGGGAATGAAGAAGAAATCGATGACAATTTGTTTGAGTACTATACTACTGTTGCCTCTCTTGACCTGAGCTGTTACCTCATAGCTGAGGCAGTCTGCTAGAAGGAGACATTAATGATGCAGGAAACATCATTTATTACCACAGGCACCGTCAGATTTTTTTTTTAATGAAGACTTATTTTTTGAAGAGGGGGTAGAGCATAGCAATACCTTTTTGATAAATGCCAAAAAATACAACTGCTGTTTCATGACGAAAGTAAAAGGACTCCAAAACTGTTGCTTACAGACTGGTTTTGCAGTAGAGAGAGGATTAAGCTATGAGTTTACCAACTTAGTTTTTAGTCCTATGTGGTTAAAAAGATTTAAGTTGCTCCTTCCCAGTTCATTGCTGGATTCCCTCTGTTGGCAGTAACAGTGTAAGTGCCTGGTTCTGTACCTTGGTCATTTAAAAGGTTGGTGTTGAGCTTCCCTTTCCCAGTTTCAGCCCTAGCCAGAAGAGGTGGCATCCTCGTGCCTGAGAACACTTGTCTGTGATTCAGCACTCACTGCAATTAGCAGAAATGTTCTCCTGTAACTGAAGTGGCCTTTGGGTTGGGGCACCCAGGGAGGAGAGCTTTGCCTGCTGGATGACCCCTTCTTGTGAGGGTCCAAACAGGAAATGGCAGGACAGCATTGTTTATTAGTGTACCTCTCAACTTCCTAATGAAGAAGGATTTGAGAGCCGGGCCATGCTGAGATCTCTGCTGGTCAGCACCGGAGTTTGGCAGCTGTAGGATGGATCACATCCATCTTTCTTGAACTGCCAGGAGGAGTTGAGTGACAAGGATGTTCCCCTACATCCCATTCCTCAGAGCTGATTCCATGTGAGAAGCTGCAGTGAGATCCTCTGTGGTTTTGCAAACAGCAAATAGTCACACTCTAAAATATTTAAGTCTTGTGGAGCCAGTGACTGGAGCCAGCCTCTTGTTAATCCTTTGTACTGATGTCACACCCTGACCTCACTGCCGTGCTGTGGAACACCTCTTCAGAGATAATCCATAAAACTAAAATGTGCACTGCAGGTCCTGGTAGGTTTTCAGATTTTTAATGCCCCAAGTGGAATCTTTTTGAAGTTTTGTGAGATTTTGTCATGGAGGTTTATTTCTGTCTGAGCTGTGACAACGTAAGCCTGTGGTATGCTTGGGGTTTTCTTCTTGTGATTTGATATTAAAAACAAAGGAAGGTTAAATGTTTTTTCCCCTGACTAACAAATCCATTTTCTTTGGTATTCACAGAATGCCATATCAGAGTGCTGCAGCCATTTAAAACAAGGTTAAAAATGTGTGAATCTGTGAAGTCCTCCTTTCAGTGTGCTGTGCTTGATGTCACTGAGCTGCATATGGGTCTTGCCATACCTCAGCTGATAGAAAGCTGGTGTGGAAATGCTGGACACAGATCAGTGATGGACAGCTGCATCTCAAAAGGGTTTTGCTTCTTGTGCCCTACATGTGGCAGGGCACAGTAAGGGCTAGCTGCTTCCTGGGGGCCAGGACCATGGGAATTTCCCAGAGCAGCAAGGCTGGACTTTCACAGCCAGGACTGTCTCACTCCTGTTGCATTAAGGATATAGGAATTTAGCAGAAAACAAACCTCCTTGAGTTCCTGCTTGTGTTCAGATATCGGAAGAGCTGGGTGTGGCTGGGCTAAATTTCTGATTACAGCCAGTTTAGCACTGTAAGTCTGGTTGAGCTCCAAAGAATTTGCATGAGCACAGATGCACAAATAATCCCATTTGCCAATTTAGTACTATAGGTATGATCACATTCAATGTGGATTTGTTCAATCCAGATTCATAAACAGTGTGGTTTATTGAAGCAGCAGGAAAGCAGGTTCAGGACTGTTGGTGATACATGTACTAATTAAAAGAGTATTAACATGTGGCACAGCAGAAAGTATAGTAAATGAGATGTTTTAGCACTATGTATACATATGCACAAATGCATATTCATGGATTGACACTAACACAGGAACACAGCTGGAGGCAAAAACTCACCTAAAGGAGCCCCTCAGGGGTGGAGGAGAGACAGCCCATTGACAGATCCCAAACAAGGAGAGATGTTTTACTCCTCCAGAGCTGTTTTCCACCTGAAACCTGTTCATCTCTCCCCTTTTACACCATAGGTTCTGGCCTGTCCCAAGGCCAGAATAATGCTTTTTGAGCAATCACATGTTATAGACGGAGTTTGGCAACATATGTGGTGCATGCTTTACATGCCCAATGTTCTCCTTCAGTGCATCCTGAGGGATATGTAAATTTATATCTAAATGGGGCTCAATGAGCACCTCAGTTACTTCCACTCAGGATTTATAGCTGACAAAAAAAAGTAGAACAAACATTTTGGTTCTGCTCTATGTTCTGAAGTGGCAATGAAGGCTTTTTCATCAGAGGGTCATTGCACCTATAATTTTCTTCTTAATGAACTAGATTTCCAACAAGTCTTGTTTTTCATAGTGAAGGGAGTGTGGCCTTTGACTGGTACAGGGGGCAGGTGAGACAACCTTGGGCTGTGAAGCCTTGCTTGAGTCCAGACATCTTTCAGTTGATAGTCCTTCCTCAAGCCAGGTGCGACATAAACAAGGGGTCCAGCTCATGTTTTCTCAACCAGTCTCATCAATTCTTCTCTGTCTTAAAGCAACACTGTACAATTATCACCCCTTACTTCAATTCCACAGCCAAAGAGCTGGGCTGGATGAGGGGACAGCAAGGCAGTCCTCTCCCTGGGCCTTGGGCATCTTCCTGGGGATGGGCTGGTATCCACAGAGGATTGCTGCAGCTTTATATATATAAAGCACATGCTTTATTTGAAATTAAAAAGGCTCAGTGGACTTGAATTTTAAGTGTGCTACTTGCCCACTTTTACTGGACAGCACCACCACTCTCACTGGGAAAGAAGGACTCAGAGACCCTACAGAAACACTTTTGTAGCTTTACTGAAAGTAAACTGTGCCTTTTAAAAAATATCTTACTCCAGGGATTGACTGTGACTTCAGAGATTCTGTTAAAGGCCATCAGGCCATGGACAAAGCATACTGTGCATTAATAAATCAAGTCTGTTCCCGTTCTCTGTGATATATTCCCTGCCAAGCCCCTCAGGTGCTCTGCAGTTGGGAAGAATTCATTCTTGTTCTCTCAAAGGCTCTGAAGTCTCAATGACCAACCTGCAGCTCTCTGAAACAGGGAAAATATGCTTAAGGTGATAATAACAGAGAATACAAAAACTGATAATCCCAGAAAACAAGATCTGACTAACAGCAGCAATAGCCTGATAGGGAAGAAGCATCCAGGAGTGCATACGCACCCAAACCCATTGGAAGCAGTAACAAAACCCCACTGATTGTAGCTAACCGAGGTTTTAGCATTCATATTTAGCAATTCAGCTGCAGAGTTAGTGGCAAAAAGCAAGGTATTTGTATGCAATGCTGACTACCCAAGAGATGGGACAACAGCCCTGGCAGTGAGCACAAGAACAAAGGAGTGTTGAGCTGGATCCACATGCGCTGCACAACATACTGGCTTTGTTTGTTCAATTAGCCCATCATGATGTGAGTCACGGGTAATAAAGAACTGTCTGTAATCCCACGCAGCAGCAACAAGGCATGAGGAGCTGTGGCTGTGGCTCTGCAGGCAGGATTCCTTAAAGAAGAATAATCGGGTCACTTGACATGTGTTTGGCATCTGTATGGCCAAGCAAATAACTCAGCCAAACACCTGGGAACATCATGGGATTGGTAAAAACAGATGTGTGACTAACAGGAAAATTCTGCAAGCCCAGTTTCCTTTTCAGTGCTTTCAAAAGTGCCTGTCATTTTCCCATGCACTCACTGGTGCAGATACACCCATATAACTTTTCTTTATAATTAAACTGATTTTTTAAAAAATAAATGAAATGTTGTGCTACTCTCGCTGAGGGCCAGATGTGTGTGGATTAATGTGAGCAAGAAGTTTTTCAGAAAATGTTATCTCAGTTTATCATGACTTCAGTCTCAGCCAGCATATATTATCCTTTCATACATCTATGAGAATGCTTTTTTGTTTAGCTGCATGCTTTGTTCTTCTGTGAATCCTTACAGACGCAGATGTCATTTTGGCTAGCTTGACAGAAAACCGACAGCTCCCTCCTCTCTGCCACTCCTGTGATGGCTACCACGGCTCAGTGTGTTGCTGCAGGGTGACAGGCAGGAGGCCATGGAAAACAGAACAACAGAGCTTCAGTTTCAAGTCTGGGAGACTGCTGTCAATAGCTTGAAGTTCCCTGAGAGGTGATAAATATTAGTAGTTCTCCATAACTTGAAAGATATTGGAAATCACTGACCTGAAGGATTTAAACCCAGCAAAATCTAGAACCTAAGTCTTTGTTCTCTTCCTAGGTCCTTCCTAGGTAGCTTGCTTAGTTCAACCTCCTAGTCCCTTCTGTAAAACTAGCTTGTGAAGGAGACCATCACTCCTTCAGCACTCTGTGTTTTCAGTGATGTCTGAAACATTTCAGGCTAATGTTTTTTGAACAATCCTACTTCCAGGAAATAACTGATTCTAAGAGTAGGTTTGTATTAATTCTTGCAAGGAAACATCAATTTCACTGAACTGCTAATTCAGCTATCATCCCTGTTGTTGTTTGCCATTGTTTTTTAAGTTGTTTTGATAGGACCTATAGTGGTGGCGGCTGATATCTAAAAATCCTGGAATTCTCTTGTCTTTTGATTCACGCAAGGATTTTTAAATGAAGAAGGAAAGATCTTTCTATCTGAAAAACACTGGCAAAATCTTCATTCAAAAGAGCTGGTGAATAAAAAAAAAATTACTGGAGTGTCAGTATTAGACTTAACACACACTCTGCACTTGTCAGCTGATCTGGTTTTATAGGAATTTGCTTAAATAAATTCAGCATTGAGAAAATATCTGGAAGCCCGGACAGGTTGGGCTAGAATATTTTTTGCTCAGTCTTATCAGACACAGATTAAAAAAGGATTTAGAAAGAAACATTGTTTACATTTAAGCAGGCAGTAAATAAGCCTCCCAGATTGTTGCTGTGCCAAGGACACTCTACTCCCATCCCATGGTAAACCGAAAACACAGCAGCTCTGAGACAAGAGAGCCTGACCTTGGGATGTCTGTACTTTGTTGGAACTGTGGACATTTCCAAAATATAAACATCCTGCATGAGACAAAAAGTAAAATAAAATCACCCCCTAGAATAAGATTTTTTCAATTCATACACATTGAAATAAAATGTACTATTCTGTTTTGATTTAAACTTTTTAATAACATGTATCACATCCTTCAAGTATATTCTTTTACTTTGAATAGAAGCATTAGTCTTTAAATCCTAATGCTGCTGGGGAAAAATTATTTGTGAATTATAGTGAATAGTACAATTGAGTGAGAAAGGACGTAGGTCACTAATGGATACTTAAAAGCAACTCCACCACTTATAAATTTCCTTTGCTTGGACAACCCGTCATGTGACATAACTTTTCTGACTGTGACAAAAAAATCACTCCTTTCTTTCTTGCAGATCTATGGCTTACGAGTAAAATGGCAATACCCCATTTGTAGACCCTCTGTGGTCCCTTCCAACCTTACCCATTCTGTGATTCTATGATTTATGGTGGTAGATCCCTTCAAGTGAAATGTATTAATTATTTTCCTTCTGAAAAACAAAATAAAAGCTGTATACTTTTCTATCCATGAGCCAGGGGTCCATGAGCCGGGGCACTCAGAACCCATGACAAGACTTCTTCAATGCTCAACTGTGTAATTACCCTCTTGGGTTTGGGAGAAGCTTCTAGTGCTGTGTCTGGCATGCATAGCTACTTTTAGAGGGTGTCACAGTTTTAGTCAGAATCTTTAATTAACACATTTTGCTTCAAACTCCTGCTTTAGTCCATTATCACTATATCTGCACTTGTAGTTCATCCAGTGTGAGCCAGCTGACTCCCTCACTGTGGCAACTTGGCTTTCTAGACTTTTTTCCCCTTCCTGTATGCCCCTGTACTGGCCACACTTCAGGGCTCAAAACCTTGCCATTATACCAAAGAGTCTTCTCATAAGAGGGAAATTCTGGCACCCTTTCTGGTGTTTGGGGTAGTTCCTTTGGCCATGTCTGTTTAGTTCTTGAAGGGTCAGCTGCTTGGCTGACCAGGACACTAGAAGACACTAGAAAACATGAAGGTATGAACATGTTGAGATGAAGAGCTGAATCATCCTTCCCTGGCTACAGGCTTTTTTCTGATGTGTTATGGACATCTCTGACATCCAGGGAAGAGAGAACTAGCTGATGGCACACCATCAAGGAAAATGGGCTTTGCCCAACATCACAACAGTCCACTGAGCCTTGCTCCAGCACTGGAAAAGTTAAGTTTTGTGCCAGATACAGCTATTGTAATTTTTAGGAGAATCCTGGTCTAGAGAGTCCTCTATCCGATTTTTCTGGACTTTAACAGAGATGGGACCTATCAACAACAAGGTCTCAGGGTAACTTTTGTATATCTTTGGCAGGTAAGGGCTATTGCCAGGCATCTTACATTGGCATACAGAACCATGGGAAACATGCAGAGCGATCAGCAAGCTGCAAAAGGCTAGAAACCTGTCCTGTTTAAGTACTTTGGGTTTAAACAAGGGACAAGAGCCCTCTGTTGGATTTTGTTTTGTCTTGAGTAAAATGAAGAGCCTCTATTGGATATTACCTGACCTGTTAGAGGCAAGTTCACACTACTCATGTAAGTTCATGTTATTGACTTGTTCTGCTGTAGTAGATAATATGTGGCCTCTCCAACCCTGAAAACATATTATCTGTAGCCTGGGGTCCTCATGGAAAGGGATAGGGCTTATTGACCTAGAAAATGATTGTTTCCTGGCTTCCTAAGGGGGTGTCATTGTCATCTTCTGGCCTTATCTTCTTGCCCTGATGGCTTGTAATGTGCAAGTTATGTAAAAATTTCTTTATTGCTTGTCTCTTGGTCAAGAGCAACTGTCTGACCAAAAATGGTCAGTTTTATAATGTTCTTGAAGGAATCAATAAATATCTGTGACCTCTTGCCCCTCATGACATTGCTGGGGCCTTTTCCCCCCAGTGTCAGTCTTACCTCCTGAAGGATTCCAGATGCAGGACATACAGAAACCACACATGAAATAGAGGAAAGAAGAGAAAATGCTGGTGGATTTGTGAAATTGTACTTTTGAGTATAGTCTGTTGCAGACGGAGTGATGCACTTCACTTGTAAGAAACAAGTTACAAAGTGTTTTGTTGATATAACAGATTTCAGCAATAGATGTGATTTGATGGCAAGGTACACTCATCTATTTGCAGCAGAGAGGGCAGAGTCAGACAAAGCTGCCAGGGAGGCCCACTCATTGAGCCAGGAGTTTTAGACAGGGTCTCCTTGCTTTCCAGGCTGCTCAGAGAGGAGTCTGGGTAGGGCTGGATTCAATCCTGGCAGCCCAGACTTGGACAGTGGTTTCTGTCTGAAGGATTAGATGTACACAATCCATCCTTTGTATCTCTTAGCTGGAATGTCAGAGTTTCTCCTGCAGTTAATCACTTACTGAGAATGTGCTGCTGCAAGGGATGGCTCACCCTGGAGGCGTAACCTGGACAGCATTCCTGCTCGGGAGGAGATGCTGGCGTGCAGCCCAGCGCCCTGCAGGAGAGCCCCGGGCCCCGGGCTGCCCACTGTCGGTGGGTGAGGTGGCCGGCTTACAGCCGTGGCTGCACAGCAGCGAGATGCGTGGGTCACTGGTCCAGACAGCCCTTGGCTGCCAGGTTCCATCCATGCTCCAAAGTCCAGAGTGAGCTGGATGCAGCCAACACAGCCCCCACTGGTGCTGAGAGGAGCACACTGCCACATAGGCCGGGGAAAAGGATGGATATTGAAAAAGGATGCACATCCCCATGGGCTTGAGCAGACCCATCCAGACGAACAACATTAATGCCATGTAGGCTCATAAATCAGCACTGTGCTGCTGTGCACTGGAAATACAGCTAATTCCAGGCATGGTCTTCCCTCACAGAAGCTCTGATGTCTGAAATGATGGTTTCAAGTTGGATTCATGAGATCCTGAGTATTCTCACCATGATCAGATAAATCATGCAGCACCTGACAGGCTGTGATGATGCACACAGTGCTTGGGGGATGCTGAGAGCAGGCAGGCACCAGCTGGCTCTGGTGTGTGCCTGGAGACATGCTCCATACCCACCCTGCAGCAGCTGGCGGGGTGCTGGATGAGGGCTGGCATCAGGTGGGCATGAGCACAAGTATAGACTGGCACTGGGTTTTTTGGGTCACCCACCATGTAGACTCCTCTTTGTGAGGAGGAAGTTACCTGGCCCAGACTGAAAGGAGACACTATGTCAGAATTCACCTGTACGCCTTGTTTTTAACCTTATGGTTGTATTTTCTTCTGGAATTTTAGTCTTTATTAGTGTAATCACTATTTATCCTTAGAAAGAAAATATACTGAGATAAACCTTTTTCATTTCTATAATCCTGTGTTGCTTGCCAATTCAAACCCATTCAGCAAGTTCAAGCCCAGTGGTTCTTTAAATAAATTCTTCAGGAACTAGTTGTATAAACCCTATGGTCATTTTCCCCCTCAGTTAATATATTCTAAGCCAAAGATTTATAGGGCAAAAGTGACCTTCAATGATGTCAATTAAATTCTAGATGTTCAACCTTTTCAAAAGCAGAGTAAAAGATTTGGTTCAAAGGTGCTGCAAGTTGCTTCCTCTTACAGGCAAGTACTTGCAATCAAAACAGAATTTAGGGGATAAGATCTATTTTTGGTTATGCTGGTGCACAGCCATGGAAAAACAGTGAAAACTGTGAGTGGAAATGAGTGTGTTTCAGAGCTATTTCAATTGTTATGTACAGACCTGGGGTCAAAGCAGGTGTCAGACCCCTCTTGCATTGGCTTTATATTTGGAAAGGGATGGCTGTTTTTAAGCATGTTCTTGCTTGCGATATTCTACACTGGAGCTGAGAGAGGTACTGATTTCAGTTCTCAGAAACTCATCCATTAGGATAAGCCATTTTTCACTGCTGAATTCAACATTTGGAATGACAGATTTATAGACATTTCAAAGCATTTCTTTATTTATATCCCAAAGAAACATTTCAGTGGGAACTTAAATATTTCAGGATCATAGAATATGCTGAGTTTTAGAGCCCAATTAAGTAATTCAGATTTCTTTTCTTGATATATGACCTAATCATATATGTCCTTATTAAATTAAATCTGTTAAAGCCAGAAACGTTATTTATGTGAATATATTTATGCAAAACTAATTTCATTTTCAGAGGTTCATTTCTCAAATTTAGTTATTTTTCCTAAAATAAATTAAAAATATGTTTTAAATGTTAATTATCTAAATGCTCATAAGCAGTGCTGTAATAAACCAGCCCTTTAACAGGCTTCAGATGTTTATTTTAGTGAAGGAAAAGATTTAAGCTTTGAGTCTCCTGTAAACCATGTGGAAAGAAAAGAAAGGGTCAGATTCAATGCTAATTTGGTTATATTTTCATGGCATTCACCCTCTTGGTATCTATGCACTGATTTATACCACATGGAACTTCACAAGATATTTTTTTCTGCAGAAACCAAAGATTTACCACCAGCCTTATGCAGAACGTAGTATCAGAGGAAGGATGTGGTCCTCCCTGGGGAGCAAAGCAGTACAGGAAAACTTTTGCATGCACATAAAGGCAGATACTGACTGAAAAAGAGACAGGCAAGCAATCCTGCCTGTGTGCAGTGCAGGAGCCCGGCTGCTTGGCAGTGACTCTGTGCTGTGCCCACGTAAATCTGTGCCTGGCAGTGCAAAGTGCAGCCAGCTTAAATTAAAGGGCTGTGAGCAATGATTAAACAAAGGCAGAAGTCTGATTGTGTGGGTGACTCAGAGCAGGTGGAAGCAGCCGAGGGCGGGGACAGTGTGAGGAGGTCTGAGGACACCGTGCAACTTGTGGAGAGAGGCTGGGCAGGCTGGGTTGGCATCTGAACATTTTGTCCATGCTCGGCAGTAAGCCAAGGTAGATGGTGTGGGGTTGTAAAAACAGCGTTTTTACAAAACATTGCTGTGATGTGGAAGGAAACATCTTTACAACACAGCCAGGATAAGAATACAGGGGGAAAAAATGCTGAAAAAGTAAAATGCTATTTCATATTACATGTATGAACTTCTTTGAGGTAAAATCTTTGTTTCCCTCTATCCAGTTTAAATGATCCCAGTTTAAAACAGACATCCACTGCACTGATGAGAGTATTATCACAGTTAAGAAGTATTCAGTGTTTCCTGAGATTGGAACATCTTATGCTCCATTAGAGAGGTTTCAGATCTCAGTGAGACAGAAATACTCATTCTCCAAACCATGCATCAGCTGCAGAGTGCCGAAGTGGTGAAGATAGGTCTATAAAAGTGACTGCCTAACTGGCCAGTACAGATTTTGTGATGATCCAGACCCCTTCTTTGGAAATGGGTGTGATTACATACACCCTAACATTCTTCTTTCCTAGTTGCAAGACCACTGCCATCATCATGATGCTGCCCAGCAGGGCTAATTACAGCAGGGTCTGCAAAATGTCCATTAAGTAGCCTCAGGAGTCTAGAAAGTCTAGAAATTAATAATACCAGTAAGACAAAAAAATACCCCAAACCAAACCAAAAGTCAACAGATGCAAGCTAAGCATCTTTCAAAATACTGAAATTAATTTTGCATGAGGCCGGATAGACACTTACCTCATTACAGAGGAAATACATTTCAGTATTCCTTATAAAAATATTTATGCTTCTTTTTTCTTTCCCTCAAATTAAAAGGTCAAGACTAGCTCTTTGTCTGTGTCCTTTCTGAGGAACATTATCATACCATACTTCTCGATAAGAACACAATAACTAAAGGTATATTGGTCACAGCACCTGCAGCAATTTTTACCTACGACATTTTCATTACAACTACTTCTATTTCTATATTTTTCTTCATTCTATAGAAGATGTATCAGTAGTAGTTCTAAAAACATCCAAGAGTACTTTATATGCAGTCCATTTATTAAATCAGTGAGTTTATTTTGATATATTGTCTCTCCCTAGATCTTTTGGTGTCATATTTAACAATTTGAGGCACTTTCTTTCATACTGTGAGCCTGTATATGTGACACTGAGAAGTCTAACAATTTGTGTAGTGTCCTGTAAAAAAAAAAAAGACAGAATCAGCTTTTACAAACTCCACCAGAGACTCAAGGATGAAATAAATTCACATTAGTATGGTAGGTGTATCTAAAACAACCAGTTTTCCTCTGCTGCAAAAAGCAGAGTAACTATTGCAGGTAAGAGATGCTTCTTTTCATAGCCACTGAGAAAGATTATTTTCCATCACAGTTGAATCACCACATTCAGTGACATGCTTGTGAATTTGGACAATAGTGATGTTATTATTTTGGGCCTTTCTATATTTGAGATTTATTTTTTATTAAAGGAGGACATGGTATTTTCAGTGTTACAGGTTAGTGTTCCTGTCACGTATTGCTGATTGCTGAAAGATAAAAGGAGGAAAATGTTCCACTTCAATGTTTCCTACCCCAGAGTTCAAATCCATCATTTCCATACCATACTGGCTGTGCTAGAGTTAATTTTTTTCACAATGGCTGGTATATGACTATGTTTTGGATTTGTGCTTGTGGTGATTTGACCCTGGCTAGAGGCTGGGAGGTGTCCACCAAAGCCACTCTATCACTGCCCTCCTCAAGTGGAAATGGATAGAGAAACTATAATGGAAGTATCATTAGTTGGGAAAAACACAGGGAGAGGCCACTCACAGATCACTCTTATGTGGAAAACAGGCCTGACTTGGAGAAATTAATTGAATTTTTTGCCAATTAAATCAGGGTAGGAGGATATGAAGTGAAATAAATATTAAAAACACCTTCCCCCATCCTTTCCTGGGGGCGCATGGGAAGCTGGGATGGGACACAGGTTGGTTGATCACAAGGATATCCCATTCCATATGGTATCATGATCAGCAGATAAAGCTGGGGGAAGAAGAAGGAAGGAGGTACATTCTGAGGGTTGCTGTTTGTTTCCCTAGTCATCAATACTGGGGCCCTGCTTTCCTGGAGAAGGCTGAACATGTGTCGTCCCAGGGAAATGCTGAATAAATCTCCTGTTTTACTTTGTTTGCATGCATGGCTTTTGCTTTTCCTAAACAGTCTTTATCTCAACACACAAGTTCTGTAGCTTTTACTTTTCTGATTCTCTTCTCCTTCCCACTGGGACTAAATGGCTGAGTAGTATTTAGTTGCTGGCTGGGGTTAAATCATGACACATCCCCTCACAAATATCCACTGTTTAATCATCTCTTGGCTCTCCATATGAACTGTATAAGTAGGACATACTGTAATCCTCATTCTACAGATAAAGAAAATGCTATCAAATAAATAAATTACCCCACTGATGAAGCTGAGGAATGAAAAAAAAAATTATTAAGAGTCTGCAGTTCAGAGTGCCCAAGTGGAGCACTCACCTGGGGCTGTCCTCTTGTGATCTGCCCATGAAGGCAGGCTGGCTTGCCTGGTCCCGTGCCATGCCAGCCAAGACACACCTTACACTCTGGGTTGGAAGAGATGTGGGACAGCCCAGACCAGGAGCAGGTGGGCAGGACCAACTGAGAGACTCAGGATGGTGACAGCAGGGACGGCTGAACCTGCTCCAGAAGCCCTTTAGGAGGGTCTAGGCTGGTCCATGACAGAAGCACTGCAGGGGCTCTTGTAACAGCGAACAACTGCTGTGATTAATGGGTTTTGTGGTACTTCTGAATCCAGAACCATACCATGTAACTCATCCTTCAGAATCATCCCATACCCAGGCACTTGGACACCATAATGGTACGACTGACACTCTCAAGATTATTTAAACAACTAAAACCATAGAGGTTTATTTTCTTGATAAAGGCTTAAAAAGCCCCAGCAAACTGATCCTTGACAATTTTGCCTTATCAGAAGATAGAAAGCTCATGGATGGTGGCACAGTCTCCCAAAGATATCCTTGGGATGACTGGGTGGCTGCATTGCTATCTGTCTGTCTGCCTGTGCATAGGCAACTGCTGGATGCTGTGGGGTTCAGACTTAATAGACAACGGACATATACAAAATAAGAACTTGTAGGGTTTAAGGAGGCTCAGCTTCAAATTTTGTTAACAGATTGAAGACTATGCATGCTTGATACAATAGACCAATAAATGAAAGAAATTTGTTGTGGTTTTCCATTAAATACAAAAGCAAGAAGCTGCATTAGTAAGAGGAAGTAAACTTGTATGGCATTGATGTGCTATGTTTGAAATGTTTGCAAACTATGAAATGGGACTGTTTAAACGTCAAGTGTACTTATGAGATACTAATGAAGTTATGTTATGCATTAAACTAATCAGTGTTTTCAGACAGTCATTCCCCCCGTGCCTGGTGATCTCATAATAGGAGCATTGCAGGCAAAGCGAAAAACAGGAGGATTAGCTGCAGGAAGTGCAGCAGTGTAGTTATGACTAATACATATATATGTACATGCCACCACTGGGAATAAAGGCAACATCTTTACAGATTTGGTCAGAGAACTGTTTTCCTCCAAAGGTATATCTGAAAGCTCTCATTCACTTAGTTTCTGTTGTACAGCACAGACAAATTGCTTCCACTAGGCTTGTATGAATCCTTTCACGTTGTTAGAAACAGGGTGAGGTACAAGCACCAGGCATTTGGCCATCTGCAAGTTGAGTTATCTACTGTGTGAAGGGTATGCAGGCTGTGTCTAGGGTTGGTGGGGACATACGGGCTTTTTCAGAGGGCAGTTTGTTGCATGAGGTTTAGGAAATGGTTGCGGTGGAAAGAATTCCAGCAGTGTCTCTCTGTCCCTGGTGATGATGGAGGATCTTACCAGATGAGCTGAGGCTAGATGCATGCTTCCCAGGTGGCCTAGGTTAGATAGGACAATAATAGGCTTTGATCTTGTTTTACTTATTGCACAAACATACACTGTTTCCTATAATAACTTCAATGGCTTATGTATGACAGTTTAGGAGGAGGAAGCTAATGATTAACAGATATTTAACAGTTCTATCTTTATCTCTAGCTCAGTTTAGAGGAAGTTAATGATCAACAGATATTTAACTGTCTTATCCTGCTCTCTAGCTAACACTGTACTGCACTTTATATCTGAATTGAACAAGAAGAGCAAGTATAAATAATAATAACATGCTGAACAGATGCAAGTCCTTCATATATAATATGAATTGTAGCTGAAATTTATTCAGTTTCCTAAATGCGTACCATAACTTCTAGCTGGGTTTTCATTTAAATCAAGAAAAGTAAATAAAAAGAGTGCCAAGAATCTCAAATACATTCTGTAAAATCTGGCCAACTGTACAAAGTAATGTGGCTGTGGACATACATTCTACCTGGTACTTCTGGATTTCAGAATAGAGAATTACTGCCATGTGGCTCCGAGCTGAGGGTTTCAGGAAAAGGCCAGTCTTCATTTTCAGAGCATTTCAGCGATGGGGGAGAGGACAGCAAGTGAGTACACTGACGATGTGTGTGTGCAATGCACACAGTCAGGGGCTTTTGTAGCGAATATGATACATGTGTTTGATTTTTAAAATGGATCTTCCTACCACTGGTGTTTCTCAAACACAATTTGAATAGATTTTCTATCCTTTTAACTGGAGTTTTGCCGAGGACTCAGCTGTAAATTTGTGGATTCAGTCCCAGCAAGTGTCAGAAACTTGAAATCTACAGACAATATTGCTGCAACTCTCCAGATGGTGGCACTACAACCCTGCTTTTCTCTAAGGCGAAATAGTGCCCTGAAAAGGCTAAGGAACGCAAATATTTTGTTTCCTAATATTTGTTCCATTTTTAAACAATCATTTAAACTTCATTTTAAGAGCCACACTTAAATCATTAGTAAAATATATTTTTAAAAAAAAGACTTCTAATCATTGTTAACTACGGAATTAATTTCTTTTCTTCAGGCTTTTAAAAATATTCTGTCATTCTGTGCATAAAGACTGTTTAATATTTTATGCGCTATTTGCTCATGTTAAAAAATGAGACAAAGAATAGAGGCAAAGGTCTCCTGCTTGCAAGCAACGGTGGATAAATATATTTGTTTGTAGTATGGGATTGCTGTTGCACTAGAAAGAACACTTGACATTTTCATGATTGCCTTCAGGGAAAATAGGTGCTAACTTCAGAACATAGTTTTAATTACACTAAGGAGATTAAATTATTCAAAAGCAGCCCACTGGTAAGGTGTAGCATTTCCTGAAATGGTTTAGTGGAAAATGCCACATTAATCAGTTCAGTATTACAGGCAAATAGCTTAATGATGGGAAGAAGTGCAAAGCACTGTGGTATGGCAAAAAAAAAAAAAAAAAAAAAAAAAAAAAAAAAAAAAGAGGAGAGGCAGAATGTTGTGTAAGGGACTAGAGTCATGTTTAAACGTCCTCTTTCAAAATTTTTACAGAGGGGGATGATAGTGGGGGGAAGGCAGCACTGATTTTATTCTTGCTGTTGTGCTGGTACCCACAGTGGTTCTGGTACTGTGCTCAGCTGGACAAAAACAAGATGTACCTGGGAAACTCAGAACCCCATGAGTTGTTCCCATTGCCTTTCTGACTAGAAGCAGCATAAACAGAATCCACTGTTCACATGTTCATATTTATGCTGGTGGGATGAGAGCTCTGTTAAAAGGAGAAGGCAGATCAAGCATCTCCAGGCCCACTTTGGTTTGACTGTTAAAGCACAAGGCCACAAAGATTCATGTGAAATATCTTCTCCTCTCTTCAGAAAGGTAAAGGCCAGAAATTCAGGTACAATATTTTTTAAATTAACAAGGAAATGCACATAAGCATGAGTTGTGGTTTTGTTCACTGCACTTCTGTCATTCACACACAGATCCGGCCACTTTTGTCTTCTCATGTGCCCTCCATAGGCATTTGTGTTTTCTCTGTTAATGACACACATTACCCATGTGTTTTGCACATTCCTGTGCCTAAACATTTTATTATCCTGTCCTTTCTCCTCATACTCCCTCTTTTCCATCTTTATCCCCAGACCATCAGAAAAAGTTTGCACAGCTGGTTCAATTCCAACCAACATGAAGTGACATAAAGTTGTCAGTCAAACCATTAATGTTATAGAACATCAGAGTGTAGGCTGTGATTTTTCTGAACCAGTGACACACGAAGGTCTCTCCACACAGAACAGTGATGCCTTAGTAGTACATGTGTGGGTGAGCACATTCAGCCAAGAGAAGCAAGGAGTCACACTAAAATTTTTGGCCACATCACTTTGTTTGTTATTCTTCAAACAGAGGGGAGGCAGTGCAGTCATGGGGCTTTTTGAGTGATGATACCGATAGAGATGACAAATACAAAAAAACAGAAGGATGCTGCAAGTCCTCTTTTGACTCACTGTCACTGAGATACAGCCAAACTGTGCTATCAGGGTTTTGCTAATGTACACATTCCGGGATAGTGCCAAGAGGTTCATGACGTGGTCAACATGGATTTGCCAAGAATAGATCATGTCAGACCAGTCTCATTTCCTTCAATGACAGCATAAGTAGCTTTGTGCTTAAGGGAGAAAGTGGAGATGTAATATCCCAGCTTTGGTGTGTTTATTTGCACTGTCCCCATGGCATGCTCATAGGCAGACTATGGGCAGTGCTGTGCAGGGGAAACTACCAAAAACCATGACACAGGTCTTGAGAAAACCACCCACAAGGAATAGCAATCACTGGGTCACCTCCAGCTTGGTCACACATATTGAGTGGCATAGTATGGGCTTCAATCTTGTGCTGCCTACCATTGAATGAAGACTTGGGTGAAAAATGAGAGTGGATGCCTGACATATTTTCATCTAAGTCTAAGCTGGAAAGGATTGCAAATGTTTTAGATAACAGGGGTAGTATTCAAAAGGATTTCAATGAAAATGAGATCTAAATGAATCTAAATGGACTGAAATAAATAGGCTGTGATTCAATAAGGATAAATGAAAGTCTCTCTCCACTGATCAAAAAAAATGAACTGCAGTGCTGTGAGGGGGCTGGGGCAATGAAACTGGCACAGATAAGGATCAACAGCTTTTGGCAGGTCACAGAACAAATACAAATTAAGTGTGTCGTGATGCTGTAGAGCACTTGAAGAAATCCTGCCTTTCTGCCATAGCTTCAGCTGGACTTCCACATGTACATGATTCACATAAAGGTATAGATTGAGAGAAGCATTTCTCAATCTGCAAAAGCAAATGCAAAAGCAGAAGCAGTACAGAGATTTCACATTACTAGGACTCTCACAGTCATAAATGTGTTTGTAGACTAGTACTGCATGCTCTCAAATAGTTGAAATCATTAGGGCTAACCTGGGAGGCAAAGGTGTTGGAGATTTTCAGGCAAGGTTAGTAGAGGTAAACATGTATGGTTTGCTTACGCAGTCATTACAAACAAAAACCTGTGAAAAGTATGATCATTGGGAAATGCTACACTTATGTAAATAAGGAAGTGATGGTGACAGTCAGAACTGGAAGCTGAGCTAGTACTAGAAAGACCCTTGAACTTGTGAACATGCAGTATTGCTCAGCAGTGTCCACTAGGATGTACTGGAAGCCCAACGTTCACAAGTCTGCACTGGCACCCTTCAATGTCTCAGGAGGGAACAACCCCATCTTCATGGGTAGTGTGAAAGATAATACTTATGTCCATCTTTCTCTAGCTTTTAAGGTGCTATAAAAAAATAAAAAACAAACAAAAAATGCCCTAACCTAAACCTATTTATTTCTTTTATAATAATATATATAATAATCATGTTATTTACAAGTTTTGTAATACCCAGTAGGTTTTTCACTTGTTAGTCCAAATTGATACATGCACTTTTAAATACATATCACTTCAAACTGAGATCACTGTATTGGATATTCAAAAGAAAAAAAAAAAAGAAAATGTTACATTTAAATGTTCACCAAGGATCCCTGTTTGCTTCATATTACAGCTTGGGCAACTACCTAATTTCTCGTAATTTCTGGCATTTCTAGCTCATTGTTGCTGAAAAAGAGTGTAGGGCTCCTTTTTGAAGGGAGGAGACGATGCACACAAACAGCAGCAGTCAGAAGGCAGACTGTGTGTGTACAAGCTGGTGGAACATGTTACTGCTATCACTAGCAAACAATTCCTCTCACACGCCAGAGTCTGCGCTGTGCTCGCAGAGTCACCAGGCTGCCATCCAGGACATCATTCCAGATGCCTCTTCGGAGGTGAAGACATGTTCACTTCTATCAAAAGCAGAATAACCCTGGTGTCTCTAAGCCCTAATAAATAGTGAGTCAAATAGCTGAGACTGGCCAGGAGGGTCTTGCAGTTCACCAGGCGTACACAGCCACTGGTGTGTTTCCATCTGTTTTCTTCCACTTTCTTCCTGATTTTGCTCTTGAGTTCTGCAGGTGGGAGTGCTGGGAGCTATTCCTTCCTTTGCCACTTGCTAACACTGAGTGCACACAACATGCTTGGTAGAGATCTGCTGTTGAGATTTAGGCCTTTCATACCTGTGAGATATCTTATATTCTAGGGTTTAATTTTTGAGGATAATACTTAGTTTGGTCTGGTTTCTGCTCTCTTTATAACTCCAGTTACTGTTGGCTTCAATGCTATAGCTACTTTTTCAGTGGCAGAGAAATATAGGAAAGATGTTTTGCAAGGACATTCCAGAACTGCAGAAGTCAGTGTTTTGCTTTTTTCTTCCTGTTCTCTTTTAATACTGCCAGTCAAAATTTTTCTTCAAACATTCTCTCAATGTCTAGAAAAGAAGCCCTCACTTTTATCCTTAAAAAAATATATATAAAAAGAACAAAAATCAGCTTCCTGCCAGCTGTGAGGTCTTGCAGGTTTCTCTGGCACAGAGTGCTGTCTGGACTGAGCCATGCTGGCACTGGGTGTCCCCTGGATGGTTCCTCTATGTAACCATGGCTCCAACCACAACCAGAGTTGCTACTTCTTTGTGCAGCGATACAGCCTGCAGCCTCAGTGCACCTCAAGGATTATATATCTTATCCTTCAACTTATTTTCTGGGCACTTGAAAACATAAGGTTTCATTTCTTTTTTATTTCAGCCACTTCTAATATGCTCAAATGTGCATTGTGATTATGAATCCTTCAGAGCACTGAAAATCTATTTCATGGTAACAGAGTTTTTTAAGATTTTCAACTGAAATTCTGGACATGTCTCCCTAGTCTTGACATTTAGCATTCCAGTTTACTCTGATTATTACTGTGGGTACCAATAGGCAGCTACACAGTTGTCACAAATGGTGCTTGGCTGCCACTGCTTTTTCTTGGTTATTAAATTCAAAAACTCACATGAGAAAAAGTAGTCATTCTTTCTTTTGAAAGTGTTGACAGTCAGAGGTTTATCCACTGCAGCTACTTTGTAATGAGTATATCTACCTCCTGTCATTTCAAATAATGACCTAAACTCTCCTGTCAGTTTTCTTTGGAAACCTCCCCAGATTTTTCCAAGCTGACATCTCTTTAAGAGAGAGCAGGTTTTCCTCCAAGTTCTTTGTCATGAATCCCAGCTGGATAAAATCTATGAGGGTACTGAAGACAGAATACTGACAGAACTGATGGGAAATGAAAGCAAAATACGCTCAGTCTCTCACTTTACTATGATCTTGTAACACAACACTTGGTGTAAACTACCACAGAATCAAACCATGAAACCTGAGGATTTCGCCTGGCCTCGGCAAGCAGACATCACCAGAACGGGAGATAAATGTGAAGGCTGGGGGTTTTTTTATGCTGTATCTGAGTTGTATCATTTTTTGATTCAGCTACCATTAATGATTGCAGGAAAAACAGCAGACAAGAGGTAGAAAGATGGAGAGGAAACTTAATTTAGAATCAAAGGAATTGCAAGAGATTCGGGTGAGCAGTGTCTTGTGACTTCACTCTTGGGGTTCTGAGAGCTGGACTTCCAGGACTGGTTATCAGTAATGATTTTATATGGAAGTGGAGAGCAACTTCTTATCAAAATATGGAAGAAGGACAACTATGTAAAGTGAAAATATTTAACTTATGAAAGCAAGCAGACAACACAAAGTGAGGAAAGGGAGAAATCAGAGAAGTATTTCATCTGAAAAAAACCCCTTGAGTTAGACCAAGAGACAAAGAGTTTGGGTATCTGTTAAGATCCAATTATTAAAATTAAAATTATTACAGAGATGCTTCTACACAAATTAAGGTACAAATGAGATATGCTGAAGTCAATAGTACAGCTTTTTTTTTTAACAGTACATGTGAGACAGAGGGAGAGATAGACAAAGGGGTGGAGGGGAAAGAAAAAGAGATGGACAGAGAAACAGGTGGAGTAGAAAAAATATCATGACTCTATAGATTCCAACATCCTGCTGGTCCTCTTCCACTCTTCTCAGTGATTGCAGTCTTGATGAGATGGTGGCTGTAGACTATCCATCAAGTGGTAAGGGAAAAAGTCCACAAAACACCATGTCCGTGGGGTTTATTATGTTGAGGCTAGGTGGGAATGCCCTGTACCTCCCCTGGATGAGGTAATATGGGATCAGGGGACACTTCCTGCATATTTATATCTTCCTAGATATTACTGCTCTCTCTTAAGTTAGTGTAGTTGAATCAATCATGCCCCATCAGCCCAGGTGAATCCTTCATCCCATCAGTGAATGTCAAAGTACTTGGGAGGGAGTTTTCACAGCTGAGTCATCATGTAAGGGAGGACACTGGCATGACAGGAAGGGTTTATGTCACCTTGAAGGATTTGCCTCTTGACAGCCTTTCCCCATATCTGGAAATCAAATTTGCAGCCTCAGACCCTTCCACAGCTGGGAGGCCACTCTGTGCATCCCTAGTAAAGCACCCAGCCAATTGTTTGAACCATGAGCACCAATAGTACAGTCTCTTACAGCACCTGTATGGTCACTGCAAGTGGTCAAAGGTTTGAGTCATTTATCATGAGCAGTCCAGTCTCTCACAGTACCTGGGGTCCCTCCCAGGCTTTCTGACACTGGGCAAAGTGCATATCCAGTCTCTCTGATCATGGGATTTCTGACCCCTTAGCCTAAGTTTGCCAGTGAAATGAATAAAATGCAAAACCACACAAACCCCCATGAATGAACCAGCCCAACACTCTCACCTGCCAGTAACATGCCTTTTCTGCAGGGCTACAGTACAGAATACACTGTCTTCAGGTCAGAAACTTCCCTATGGTTTGTTCATTGTGCAGTTACTGAGAGCAGGAGGTGATATTGCAAGGCAAGTAAATAAATAATAAAAATGTCCCTCATGTCAAGGAGGAAACCTCAAGGACAAGGGCATCTGGCAGGAAGTGCCACTGAAGATAACACCAAGGTTCATAAGCAGCTACCACAGACAAGCTTTTAATTAAAAAGAGAATAAAGATAAACAGCACAAGAAAACTGATCCAAAGAAAAAGAAAAAGCAGAGAAAACGGCTTGATTTTTTGTTTTTAGTACTACATTTTACTGTTCATGAAGCAAATGCTTAAACAAGCAATACTGGTGTTGTCAGTATTACTGTAACATTTGCCTTGAGTTCCTTTGTTGCTCAGGGAACACGTCAGATTTTTTTCTTTCATTTAGGCTCAACAATTTTTTCACAAATCACTGCTGCAGAATGGTGCAACCACACAAATTTTACTAGAAATGAAATGCTGACAAAATGAAATTTCTTCTGTGCTGTTTCTAGGTATTCTGAATTCAGGGCAAACTTTTCATTAATTTTGTTCAGCAAAAAGCTAAGCTATAAAAACATTATATTCCTGTAGGATTAAAGAATAAAGATCAGCAGTGAGATACAAAACATATAGCATTTGTACCTTTGTGGATTTTAGTGCAAGTTTGTGTCAACAGAATATTTTTCAGAATATAAGCACATAATATTACGAAGGAGGATAACAGGAGATAAATGTTAGAGCCAAAAAACATTGAAAGTCTCAGTAACTTCACAAGCTGTTGTTGGAACAAAAATGAAATGCCCTGTGCTAAATAAAATGCCTTTGGTCAAGTTATTTCTTGCTATTAATGTTTTATGTTGCATAGTAATGACCAGCTTTATTTTTAAGGCATTTGCAGTGACCTCTGAGGCAGACAGTGGAAGGAAGCTGGTTGTACTGATTGAAATGTTGTTGCTGAATTCCAGATGAGTGACACAGACATCTCATGCAGCTGTCTCTGGCTAATCCACCAACTTGAAATAACACTATGTGAATGTACCATTTTTTACCCAATAAGAATTTAATTTGGTGTGTTTCTTTTTCACAGGTTTCAAGGGAGAAGAAAATGAGAGAGGAAGCTTATTTCCTTCCTCATGTGTGAAAGCTGGAAGTCATTCTAACAAATTTTACCAGGGGTCTTACAACAGAGTAAGAGTCATGGACAAAAATATTTCTAAGCGATGGTGTTTCTGCTGTGAGATTGAGTCATTTGGAGACAGACACTTGACTTTTTCCTTGTCTTACTGAAATGGAGGTTCCTTTAGGTGATGCCATGATGATTTTTT
>VXAC01003688.1:1087-26494 GCA_013399225.1 Rhipidura dahli
TTTTTTTTTTTTTTTTTTGAAAAAACTCACAAACACTCTTTTGGGAAGTTTTGAACATGGAATATATATGCTCTAATATAGCTACAGTATTTTAATTGCAGGCATCTGCCATCCAGCTAATGAAGATATTCGTGGAAATGTTTACTTCATTACTGCCTCACAAGATCTTAATTAAGCCGACTGGAGACTTGAACAAAGGAGGATGAAAAGGCATCAATTATGTGTGTTAGCACGCTGAATAGGGCTCTGAAAGTCAGACCCGAGCTCCCATCCAAAGGGGCTGTTCAGGAACGGCTTCTCTCCCAGGCTGGTGATTGCAACCCCTTCATTTTGCACGGCCCGGGGCAGGGCTGCGTTCTGCTGGAGGCAAAGGCAGCTTTTCCTTTGGGTAATTGCGGGCTGCTTGTGCGGCGGGGATGCCAGCGGCCGTGGGGCACAAGGGGACAGCGTTAAACCAGCGTGAGTGACAGCAGCGATGTCACAGCCAGCACCCAAAGCTGCCGAGCGCCCAGCCCGGAGTCAGGTGTAGTGCACAGATAGACACTTTCCATCAAAAGCCTCTGTGAGTTTCAATTATGGCATAAAACTATTTCTTAATCAAAATATGCAGCAGCCCAGTGAAAAATAAAATACTTCTTAAAGGGATTCGGGTATGTGTGAGGTTTAACACTTCCACACAGCTTTATTCCTCCCAAATCCCAATAAAAACTATAGTTTTAACTCCTGTTAAGTGTATTTGGAATAAGAAGCATTTGAACAATAGCCCAAATAAAATAGTATTATATATTTTGGATCGGAAGAAATTATTTCTATTCAAGAAAAATTATTAACATCATTGTTTTTGGTTTTTTTTTTTACCATTCTTTCAGAAATTTCAGAATTTGTATTGTTTTACCAATTTTGGGTTCAAAATAATTTGGAAAGGAAGCAGTCTTCTTTTTCTTTCATGGCAATAATTATGTGATTTAAATATATTTTTAATATTAATGGGATTTTAGGTCTTATTGTGTTTTATCACAGTAAAATGACAGGCAATTAATCATAAATAACATTCTGAAGGTGAAATATTGTACAAGTAAATCAAATGTTTTAATTGCTACATATGTAGCAGTAATTAATAGCATTAATACCAAGTGGAAGTGGTTTTTGGTATAATAAAACCCTGGAAGGGCTACTGAAAGCTTTCAGCATTCTTTTTTTTTTTTTTTTTTAATTTATTTAAATTAATCTGAGGCTTACACTGTGCCGTGTGATGTATGACAGCATTTTCTCTTTCTGTCGTGCTTTGCAATGATCTTTGCCATTAACACTGATAAGGACAAAAAGAAACCCACAGAGATGGCTGCAGCAGCAGAGACCAATAAAGATAAAGCTGCTGTGTGTGCTGGGATTTCTGCAGAGCACACGGCCCTGTAAACAGCATTCCTCTTCCATAAAGAGCAAAACAATCCAGCCGGCGTCGCTTTGAGGATTGCAGCCCCATTGTTGTGTGCATCTTTCTTCACTGGTTTTACTGAAGAATGGGGATTTTTTTCCCCTTTGATCTGCAGTGGTTGTATTAGATGGACCTCTTAGGCAGAATTCAGATAAGCCATGAGCTAATGATCCTGCTCCAGTGCCGTAGTTTTGACTCAGTCCATTGCTCTCTTGAATAAAATCATTCTGTGCACACTGACAGTGATGTGGGTCAGTTGATAAAGCCTCTTTCCAGAAGATCTTCAATCCAGAATTTCTCCTACTTTGAAGAGAGTCTGCAGTGCAGCAGAACTTACAGAAACCTCAGGGGAACTAAATGGCATTAGGAAAATAAAAGTCATTAAACAAATCTGCTTTCTATCAGATTTCTCTTAGTAAAATAAGCATGGCAACATGCAATCATCATGCCCTAGACTGGCATTTTCAGAGTGATAAAATGTTTATTACTTCATTTCAAAATGACTAATTCAGATTTTTCACTTGCATTTCAGGAAAGTCAAACTCAAACCAAATATTTTGAATATGTTGTAAGGCTGTTTTTATTTCTCTTCACTGATTGTTTCAGTACTTACCTATCCTTTGCAGTGGTTTGAAATAAAGATAATTTTCAGTCTTGAAATCTGGAATTGATCTGCTGTTTTCTGTGGATTGAGAGAATTGCCTTACGGCATGGAATTATCTAATTATTTGTTTGTTTTTTTGTTTGTCTGTTTTTAATTTCTTATGGACTGGGGCTACCTCAGGCTGTAGACCACAACAGTCAACATAAAGCTGGATTTTCTTCTCTAGATATCTGGCAATGAAGAAGTCAGATTAATTAAGATCCCTGGATTTAATCACTCCTGAGGCCTCTTCTGGACATCTACAGGTTGAATACTTGGCCTGAAGAGAAAATCCTTTTTTTTATACTCTAATTCCAAAAATTATTAGAATACATCCGAGGTGCAGAACGGTTTTTGAGTTACCATTGTGAATTAAGGTCTCAAGCAACAGTCAATTGTTAAAGTTCAGAGAACTGGGAAACAAGTTAGTTCATGCATTTTGGTGAGAATTCCAGGTATTTGCCTTAATGTTGATATAAAATTTAAGATTAAAAAAACCCCAGCACCCCATGAACCTCTTTGTAAAGCTGCTGATTGTACAAAATATTTACTTATGAGGTGCAGAGTTTCCTTTACCTCCAACACTCATGCTTTGATTGAATTTTAGAAATCAGAGTATTGGCATTCTAATTTAAAAACACCCCACAGATACTCCCTTTCTGTTCCCATGCTGTTCTTCTTTCCTGCTCACAGATGGTATTCTGACATTTCTAATATATACTGCATTTGTATGATAGTTTCCCAAAATATTTTGATAAAGAACTCCAAAACTAATTTAGTCAGAGAGCAAATCTGATGTCAGACTGAAAAAGATTTGCCTTCCTATTTTTTTTTCTAAAAAGAAAGAGAGAAACAAGCAAAGTCCTTTGAGGATATGAAAAAATAGATTTATCTTTCTCTTGTAACAACTGAAATCTCTGAGATATGTCAGATTTTATCCTGACGTGTTTCGTTCCTCCTTACAATAAAATATGAGGATCCTTTTGATGCCTGATATTACTTTCCTCACCTGCAACCTCTTTGTTTCTGACCTCACCTTCCAGATCACTTAGGCATTTTTAATCTAGTTTTGATGGATGGATTTAAAACTGCAGCTCTTTGTCTAAGTTCAGTTTTACTCATGGAAGTGTTCCAATTCCTTTGGTTTCCCTGAGTGACATTCATCCCTCTGAGTTTAGGATGTCCCAAAATTAGCTGTGCCCTCCAAGATGGCATCTTAGTTCCCTCTGCAGGAAGTGCAGGAGGATTATTCACTCTCCCTGACTGAGATATTTCTGGGGAAGGGTCAAATGGTGTTTCCACCTACCAGTCTTTCAGTACTAGCTGTGCTGGAAAACCAGCATGGCCTGCCGGCTTCAAAAGGAAAGAAAAACTCCCACTTCTCAAATGCAGGAAGTTACCATGTAAGAATCTGCAAAATTGGTCTTTTTCATAGATGTTAACAACAACAACAACAACAACTCAGAAATGTCATCATGGATCCCGTATGTTTGTTTTTCAAAGCAATTTTTAAAGAGAAATTTCCTAATATTTTGAGCAAGATCAAAAATTCTGAAATGTCAAAGTTCTTATCTAATGAAAACTAAACTTTCAGTACTTAGAGTCATGGAATCATTAAGGTTGAAAAAGACATCTAAGCCCATCGAGTCCAACCTCTAGCCCAGCACTGCCAAATTCACCAGGAAACCACACCACTAACAACATTTCATGATCATCTGAGGGAGTGATTTCAGCCTCAGTGAAGCACAAATGTGAATTCCTTCTGCAACCAGGGCAGCTGTTAGCACCACATATATTTCTGGCTGGGATTTCAGCACAGAATAGGTCTCTTTCCTTTAGTTGGAGTAGCAGTTTCCAGTAGCACTGGGTGCCATTCCATATGGGAATATGAGATTTCAGCTGACTGATGCAATGATCTTTTAATGCTGGGTAGCAGCTCAGCACACAGGCTGCACACAGACAGCCTTCACAGCCCCAGCCAGGCTTTCAGAGGAAGACCTTGAGGTTTTACTGACCTTGTCATAGAAGCAATGCCAAAACTATTCTAATGATTTCAAAACCCAGAGATGAAAAACTCGAGAGCAAGACTTGTGAGAATTCAATTCAGTGGAGAGAGAGGGAGTGGGGATGAGGTTCAACTTCCAGATTTTCTGGCAGCACCAAGTGACATTCATGTGAGCCGTGGCATACCTCCAAATGACAGAACAATTTCATTCCTTCTACTTTATTCCTTATCCTAAGAGATGTTTTTCAATCCTTAGGAGTGATGACAAAGCACAGAGAGTGCACATGAATAGTAATTAGACACAAGCGTGATCTTTATAGGCAAATTTAGTGCTAAGTAAAGAGCTGTACAGCACAGAACAGAGGAACTGAAAACTGCAGGAACCTTTGCAATCTGCAAAGCTACTCACCAGATCTTAACAGCAGGCAGCAACAGCTTTGGGTTGAGGTTTTTTTTTAGGAATGCTGCACACAAATTTCTATAGTCAGTTGTTTCTTCCAAGATGGTGAGTGTGATTGTACTTGCTCACTGATATTTTCCAGGAACTTTAATCAATACTTTCAATATTGACCACCAAAGCCCATTGATTTCGATGAAATTTTGTTTCAAAAATCAAGAGGAAAAAACTTCAAAACACCAAAAGTTAATATTTTAGAGGCTTTGGAAATTCAAAGTTTTGGTATTTACAAAAACCCTTTTAATTACAAACTAACTGCTATTTTTTAAATAAATAAATGTAAAAGATGAAACTGTTCAAACAAAATGATCAGATAAAGTGTTTCTGTAAATGTGAAAATCTGGCTGTTGGGTTTTTTTGCCAAATACATCTTGTATACTTATCCAGCACTCAGCAATGCTCCACTGACATTGCAATTCTCTGATAAGCAGACACAGAAACAGACACACAGGCATTGTCACCTTCACAAAGAAATCAGTTCCAAGTAAAATATTAATTAACAGGGCAGTTGTTTCAGGGAGGGGAGTAGATGCAGTTGATAAAGAGGAGGATAGAAGAGGGAAGTGTCAGGATTTCCATGTGCTGTAACTTACAAAGCTTTGCTGGGCTTGACTGCTCCATACAGAGCTGCACTGCTGAGGTGTGACTGATTAACTTCTGGGCTTCATGATTCTTTTAGAGCTGAGAGATCATTTAAAGATAAAAATGCCCCTGGAAATTCCTGAACATTAGGAAAGTAAACTGGCTAAGGATACAATTGAAGGGACATTGGGATCCTTTTACTGTAAAGAAAATGCATCAGTCTAACACTTGGCTTTCTTTCCTCTCCCTCCACCTGCCAAGCTTGTGCTGAGCTTAAGATTGAGGTTTTGGCCCTCACTTCAAGCTCCCCCCATTATTTTGCACCTAGCCCTGACTGTACTTTTGCCTCCCAAACCTAAAGCAGAGGGTGGTTGTTTGACTCCCTGTTTGACACCTGTGGTCATCCCATCCAAAGAAGAGCAACAGAGTTGGTGAGGCCTCTGGAGCACAAGTCTGATGAGGAGTAGCTAAAGGTAGCTGGGGGTGTTTAGGCTGGAGAAAAGGAGGCTCAAGGGGAACATTCTCACTCTACTGAAAGGAGGATGTGACAAGTTGGGGGTTAACCACTTCTCAAAAAAGAAGTAATTGGATAAGAGGAAATGGTTTCACTTTGTGCCAGAGGAGTTTAGGTTGGATATTAGGAAATATTTCTTCACCTAAGGGGCTGCCAAACATTGGAAGAGGCTGTGAAGGGAAGTGGTTAATTCACCATCCCCAGAGATATTTAAAAGATGTGCAGATGTGGAATTAAGGTGTGACTGAAACTGGCAGAATAAACCCCTCAACACCAATGTTGCATTAAGGAACAGGAATTCTATATTATAGCCTGGGGCTGTCTCCACCTATTTTACATGCCAACTACAGAAAAAGTTCCTGTTGCAATACTATATTTTACTTGCATATTCATGAGTTTTCCCAGAAGAAATATGCATATAATAATAATTTCCCCGAAGTCATTGACATATTTTCCCTTCCCTTGGCCTGTGTGTTCTTTTATAATGGGTCTGTCCCACCAATGTTCTTTTATAATGGGTCCTTGGAGCTCATCAACCCCAAAGTTCTCAATGAACTTGGTGTCACTTCCCAAATATTGGGCTGAGTTGGTATAACTAGTCTGGTTCATTGTTTCGTGAGACACTGGGTTAACCAAGTGCAGTTTCTTGTTCCTTTCTCTGCTTAATGATTGACATGATCCTATGAGATGAGCACTGTATTTTCCACCAGCTGGGCAAATAGTTCTTCCTCTGGCAACATTTCCCCTCTTTGAGGCTTTTGAAGCTTGTTTTTGTCTCAAGTCTTCATAAGCCTCACTTTGCTTCTTTACAAACATCACATTTGCTCCTTGTGTTGCATTTACTGTCACAGTTTTACACAACTTAAAGCAAGTATCATAATCCCAACTATCACTACAATCACAATTATACTTTGTGAGAGGGGGGCCAACTAACCAGAGAAGATCCAAGTCCTTCCAATATTTTATTCATCCAACCATTTTCTAATCCTGCCCTTAATTTTCCACTAGATGATGCAACTGATTTTATCCTCTCCATCTGATCATCCAACTTGGCAGTCACATTTGGAACATGTATATGACAGGTACTGTTGTTTAAATTTAAGCAAATATCCCACCACCAGTTTTACCTGGCACCCAGGAGACTGCCACGGCAGAGCACTGACTGTAGAAAGTTATAAAGAACATTCACCACATGGTGTAAGATGCCTAGAAAAGCACCCACTCTGTTGCATACAGGAGTTCACTTCCATGACTTAGTCACCCATTACTACATGGTCCAGGGCAGGAGTCCTCTATCATGGGATTCCTCTGGTTTCATTTAGCCTAGTGTAGCTGGGGGGCAGTGGTACTATCATGCAAAGAAAGACTGAGGGATGGAATGATCACAAAATAGAGTGAAAACAATCAGCCTCACTGCTGAACTAACAATTCACATTCATTTGTAGTAAGGATGCCCATATTGTCATAGCCCATATGGAATGGAGGTGCTGCTGGAGAGCCCTTGCCAGTGACTGGCAGACCATGAGGGAAAAATA
Organism: Rhipidura dahli; assembly: GCA_013399225.1. NCBI lineage: Eukaryota > Metazoa > Chordata > Aves > Passeriformes > Rhipiduridae > Rhipidura > Rhipidura dahli. The sequence continues at coordinate 8,259 of VXAC01003688.1, forward strand.
CAATTTACCTAGCTTTTTGTTATACTCTTACACTCTGTATTTGCTTGCTGTTGGTGACAGCACGCTGCTAAAAATGGACATTTACCATTGCTTGGAACAGGCACTTTAATGTTCATATGTGGTTACTTAGGAAATTTATATAGCAAGATCACCCATCCATGAGTTTGTGAAGACTTACTGGAGCCCCCTTCATCTTCAGTGTTACAAATCCATCTCTGAGATGGTTGCTTCGACATATGATATGGTGCAATTTCAAATCCTTCCAAGGAAAAAGCTATTAAGGAATTCTGTCTAGTGAACAAGTTGTTTGGAAATAAATTTTGACTGCTTTTCAACTGCTCTCAGCCTTTCGAGTTCAAAATGCATAGGAAACAACAGAAGTGTGTTTACAATCACAGATTATACAATTAATAGCTGATGACTTTCAGGGCATAGCAGTGTGTTTAGTTTCCAAAGATAAATATTTATAATGGAAACATTTAATGACTTAAGCATCTTATTTAACTGCCCTTCCCTTCCATTGCCTGGTCTAAGCATTGTGTGGAATTCTACTGGCAGTAATTTCTGAAGTAAAACATTTATATCAGTGCTGTGTAATATGCTGGCTAGGTACCTCCAGCAGATGTAAACCCCCACACTGCTTAATAGGAAAATGTAATTCCCTTGTGTGGTGGTAAAGAAAGAAGTAGGTAAATTCATTTATTTGCTGTTCCACTGCAGGCTGTGAAAAGTGGGCACAATGTTTACTGCCCCCATAGGGGTGGGTGAAGTCTGAACTCATCAACTACAAACAGATTAATCCTTCAAAGATGGATATGGTCTTTCTGAAATTCACTTGCAGATGATGACAGACTCTTCAGTGTTTGATTCCTGAGACTGGTATACCTGAAAGAGTCTTTATTTCCACATGGGGGCAAGCATATGCTTTTATTATCTTCAGTCAAATTCAGCAATTAAGGACATACAGCAAGTATCCTTTACAGTTACACAGTTTAAAGGAGATAGACTGCAGTCTAATGCTGTCTTGATACTCCTCCAGCCTCCCACGTGGAATTTCCCTCAGCAATTTTTCTCCTTCTTCTGTTACTAGCACACCTCTCGTGTGTCTAAGCAACAGGGTTGCCTTGCACCCGATGCTGTTATCACCTTGTTTTCATTCACAAATGTTTTCCCACGGTGGACCCCAAAGCTTTCCATAACATCATGGAATTTCCAATAACTTGAATTAAAGTTGACCAGGAAAGACTAATCTTAACAACAATCAAGCCATCAAGTGTGTTGGTGTTAAAAAACCCCCCTGAAATTGGAAAGCATTGGTTGCTTTTGGCTCACTAGGTCAGACCTAAGATGTGGTGGGTTTCTAACCCTGCTGTGCTCAGGCAGCTTTTTCACTCCTGTGTTTCAGAAATATGTTTGTCTGTTTGTGTGTACATACAACATGCAGGCATATATTTTAAATGTCAACCTGTGTGAAGAGAGCCAGTCTGAGAGACTGAGAGGAAGACAGCAACTTTTAGAGGTCTGTTGTCTTTATTTTCCAGCAAGTACATTCATTATAAAGCCAAAAGAAAATGAAACAGGATTATTAAGTATGGGAATGGATTTAAGGTCAGTCTTTGATCCAAAGGAAAATAGACATTTAGGCTAAATCATTCAAGGGAGGAATTGTGTAAGCATTAGAGATGAATTAAAATTAATAGTGGAGGGAACAGTGACTACATTTCTCCACCTGAGCTGAGAGTGCTTCTAAAAGAAATCTAATAAATGTGGCATGAAACAGAGGTGACAAAGCACTGGAGAAGGAGAGGAGAGGAAAAAAGTTAAGAGGCAAAACAGGCAGGAAAGTTCCCTTTGGGATTTGCAATGGAATTCACTTAAAAGGAGTTCACACAGGCAGCAGGTACGATGTGGCTGGTACCACTTCATTCTTGCTTTGAAAATTCCTGTAATCAGATGTTCCATTCCAAATGACATCCCCTAATGTCTTAACTCAGAGGCAGCAACTAGCAAAAAGGAGGGAAAGATGCCAGGGGACAACGTACAGTTTGATAAAATGATTTTTGGCTCACATTAGTGAGATATTTGGTTGCTGCTGCAGGTTTCTGGTGCTGGCCCAGAGGAGTGATAGGAGTGAGATATAATTGGAATGACATCAAGCATGATCAGGGGATGGTGTCTTAACAAGAGACCTGCTACCAGCAGCACCACTGCTACAGCTCCTGGCTGCTTTCAGCTGCTCTGCTGGGGGAAAACAGACATGTTTGCACCAGAGCTTTATACTGTGTTTATAATTAGGTCATAATTTGTACCACAAGCAGAGCTTTTAAGGTGGTGGAGAGAATGCACACCCACCCCTTAGAGCCTAGGAACTATAAATGATTTATAGATGTAGTTAACTTTATGGATGGCAAATGTTCACCCTTATGATATATTTAGGAATGTGCCTGAATACTTCCTGGGAAGGGCTTTTGTTATCAGCCCTCTTCTGTCCAGACAAGGACAGATCATTTTCTTAAGGTTATGCAATAACTCAGCAGGGTGCCTTTATCTTGTGGTCTCCCTATACCATTCATATAGGGATAATAATGGGAAATGAAAAAATAAAAAACAAAAAAGCAAAAAAACCCCAACAATGTTCTGGCTCAGCATAAGCAAATTTAAAGTTGAGAAACATTACTGCTCTATATTTACAGAACTGCTCTGAAATCTTGATGCTGAATTCACATACACTGAAACTGTTTTCCAACTGAAAGCAAACTCCAGAGCAATTCACAGACAGAAATGGATCATCCTAGTAGATTATTTGGCTTCCTTCACTAACTCAGTTTAGTCTGAGGTGACTGAATTTATAGAACTAGTTAAAGACTAGCTGTAGACTAGGTATGACAACAGCTCTAATATACTGGTATTGTCAATAATATTAGTTAATTGGTTTATTCAAAACATTTTCTCATTTTAAATGAAAAAAATACACAATGTATAATTAATCCAAGTTTTTCTTAGCAGTAGAGGCACTGCTGGGAAGCACTGGGAAACAGAACCCAACATATACATTATTACTGTCAATTTTCTTCTTCAGTCCAGAGCTGGCCACTAATTGCTATGGATATATTTTTTGATTATTTTATTCACATATGTTATGTTATTATCACAAAATGAATTATTCCTTTTTATTTTTTCTTTATTCAGAACAGATTTGACATAACTAGAGAAGGAAAAATGTTAAACAGCAAGTGATTGGAAGTGCTGAGTCCAGCTGGGGCTGGTTCCTGGTGACATCCCCGAGGGATCTGTACTGGGGCCAGTAGTTAACTGCTTAACAGCTTTATTAATGAACTGGATGCTGTGCCAGAGTTCTCTCTCAGCAGGTTTGCAGATGTTTGCTATTCAAGGAGACCTTGCCAGGCTGGAGATATGGCTGACAGGAGCTTCATGAGGTTCAACAAAGGTGAAAGCAAAGTCCTTCCCCTGAGACAGAAGAACCCCAGCACCAGAGGGGGCCGGCACTTCTGAGAAGTGGCTTTGGAGAAGAGCAACTGAGGGGTCTGCTGGGCCACAGGCTGACCAGAGACCAGCAGTGTGCCCCTACAATAAAGAAGGCAACACCTTCCTGGGCTGCATTAGCCAGAATTCAGCCACTATGCCTCGTTACATTGATCCTTCTCTTCTGGTCAGCACTTGTTACACCCAGATGGTGATCCATGTCCTGAGCTCTACAGTGAAAGGCACCCATGGTCTGAGTCCAGGGGAGGGGGATTCACAGGATGCAGTCAGTGTAGATGAGCCCTCAGCCTGGATGGGGAGAAGCAGTACCAGCTGTAAAAGAAGAAAGAGAGGAAACTGAGTTTGTGTGAAAAAAAGAGAATGATTCAGGGGTGATTTTTTTGCTGTCTGATTCTCTCTGACTGGAGGATACAGTGAAGACCAAGAGACCTTCCAGAGAAGTGTGCAGTGACAATATGAGAAGCTGTGGATCCAATCTGCAACATGCAGAATTCAAACTCAATATAAGGAAATTATTTTTTACCACGAGAGTGATCAGAACTTTATCACAGGTACCTGGAGAGAATCTGGAGTCCCCATCCTTGGAGATTTTTCTCTCCATTACTAATCCAAGTTCCAAAAAAAGCCAAAAGATTGTCTTTTTGTCAAAACACTAAAAATGACTTCTTTAAGAAACATTCTGGATGCAGCTGTTGCAGAAAGGAGGTCAGATAATTGGTCTGGGTGCAGTGTCTAAATAGAACCCATTTATTTCCCCAAATGTAGCTTTTAAAAAATATTTCTTTAATGAAGTTTGCATGCTCAACTTGCCTTACCAAATTCACATCTGGGATCATCTCATCTTCTTCAGAGCACACAAAATACTGATTTCAGTGCTGTTGCTAACTCTAAACAGAAAGTGAAGTTCTAGTTTCATTAGTCCTTCTGCCAAAGCAGGAAAGATCTGACTTAAATCCCTTAGATGGTGGGATAAGTATTTTCATGGTATTTCCACTAGACTAAGAACGTGTAAGTGGACAATTACATTGCAGGTGTTAATGTGTCAATTTGATCTGGTGTTAAAATGGTGCTACAGCTCCAAGCACAGATCAGATAACACTGGGGCACTACAATTCAGCCTTCTCTATTTTAAATTATTAAACTAGTTGTTGAAACTGTTTTTTTCCAGAGCCAGTTAAGGTTCTCCCAGACAATTTTTTGGGCACAACCTAAAACTCAGCTTGAGCCAGACACTTTAATTCAGACATCTTTTATTTTTTTGAGTCTAAGAGTGTTTAAAAAATGGTACATGTGGGGAAATAATGGAAGATCGGTGAGAAAAATTGTAAACATGCTCAAGTGACTTGCAGTCGAGGTGTCAAACCCCACACATATTATACTAATTGTTGTTTGTTCTTGTGTGTTGGACAAATAGAACATCTGTGTTTAGATAACACAGGCTTCTGACAGGCTTAGAGGCACCCTATCAAACATACTGTGATTCCTGCCCTGCTGTGGAAAAAACAAAGTCCAGTGATAAATTACACCTGTGTGGGTGCCTGAACTACAGGTGAAAACAGCAGGTTTGTTGCTCTTCCAGCATGGATCAAAATCCATGGTGCCCCCATCCTTGCTTGTATGCCTCTGCCCTGGTGCTGCTTTAGGGATCCCCTGTTTGACAGATAATGAGAAAAAATTTATTCTTTGCATTTATCCATGGTTTTGTGGTTGTTCCTGCACCTTGCCCATGCCAGGTCACACAGGACTCAAAAAAGCACATTTATCTCAGATTTAGGAGAAAATCTCTGGTGCTGTTTAGTTTGCTGGCAGAAATGTAGCCAATGTTTTCCCATGTTTATTCTTCAGCATCTAATCTGTACAATAACAGAAAATAAATATTTTTCTCTCCCTCTTACCTATAAATTTGCTCTTTCCTTGTCCAGGAATCATCTCTGTCACTGGGAAGAAAACATACCTCACAGAGCAATCTTCTCATTTCTTTGGAGTTCTAGACAAAAGAGAAATATAAATAACTAACAGAAATAGTAATTACAAGAGGCCATATGTCCTTTTCCAACTGTTTTGCATTCTAAAGAATGTTAATACCAAAATACATTCATCAACGTTAATAGACATCTGGAGCATTATCAACCAGCAACCACTTGTATAAAAGTTACTGCATGAAATAATTATCAGTGAAATATGGTAAATAAAAAAACCTGTCTTTGAAAGCATTGAAACAGAAACCAGATTTTTCAAGCTCTGAGAATTAACATGAAGAGAAGTACAGCTACCACCACATTTTGCTGCTGTATAGTCTTTGGTGTCTCTTTTTCAGACAACTTAATTAGTCTCTGTACAAACCCACTGGCATGAGCAAAAGCTTCAGATGTTGGGGAATTTGATCTTGATCTGTCTGGTCTAGTTTCTTCTAGTTTCTTCTTTCTCCCCCCCTTCCTTTTTTTTTTTTTTTATGCTGTTTGCAAATTTAAGAACATGGCTTACGTTCAAAATGTCTCCTGGTTCGTTACTAGGCAGACCCAACGATGCTGATTCCATTCTTTTCTCTCATTACTGCTTATCATTGTGGGGTTTGCAACTAGCTCATGGGACACAGTAATAACCCAGAGAACAAAGACTGTGTCAAAGGATGAAGGGCACCTGAATTATAATGAGACAGCAGACCTGCTTTTAGATCAACAGTGGTGTTAACTATTGAGCAAAATCTGCTTTCCTTCTGTCTGGAAGCAGAAAATACAGAAGTGCTGAGATTTTATTTCTACATGAGGATATTGCCAGGAATGCTGATCTAGGATTGATCATTCTGTGAAGTATTCAGGCATTGGCACAGGGCAGATCAGAAGCCGCTGAAGCCAATATCTTATGTCCTTATGTATTTCAGAGCTCTGTCTGAGGTTCCTAGAACCTTGGAAAGCAAATAAGGTAATTTCCATCCCTTTAGCAAGCAGGAGTTTTGGTGCTATTTTCTCTGGCCTCCAGGCACTGAGCAATTTGCACATGCACTGCAGTCCCATTTAGAAGAAGCACAAAATACCCTGTTATAAATAGGATATACATGAAAGTCCCTCCTCAGGTATCAGATGTCCTTCTGGAGGCCTGATTTGATCACCCCAGTGCCTGGGTCTTGCTAAAAGGTTTTGGAGTAAAGCAAAGACCTGTCAGTCTTTCCATAAATTATTCCATCAGGAAACTGCTTCATCACTTTGAGTCCCAAACTCTCTCTTCCCAGAGCACCAAAAGGCAGTAGGTTGGTTAAATAAGAACAACACACAAATAATGTGTTGTCAACCTAAAATACCCCAAATCCTGGATTAATTGCCTGTCCTGTGTCCCCATGCCCTTTTTCCCCCCCTTTTTAATCCAACAATGTATTGAATCAATGTAGTCACTGAATGGCAACAACACAGACTTTGTGATTAATTCCAGGTTTTATTTCTTTTCTAGATACAGTTGCACACATTTACAGTTGCAAGTTACTTCAGTATTTTCCCCCAAATAATTAACCCCAATTATTTCAGAAAATCTCTACTGAGCTGCACACTCATCAGAGACTGAGAATAGGCTGTTGTAGGGGATAAAATGAGCAGGAGGGCAACAAATCAAAACAGGTTCTTCTGCTAACATAGCAAAGATCACCTCCTTCAGGGATTGTCTGGTTAATAGGTCATACTGGACTCTTGCTGGCCATTTTGTTTTCTATCATCAAGCACCAAATGATGCAGCATCTCTTATCAATATGAAAATTCTCAAAATAATTCACATTTATCATGGACAGAGCACTCAGAGTGTGAAAGGGAAACTGGGAGCAGATGTATGAAGTTCTCAGATATTTGTTTTGTGCTGATATGTAAGTAAATAACAGATGTTTTTGAAGTTTCTCCTCATTACCAAGTGATGAAAGGGGGAGAGGACACTCTAGATTATCTATTCACTTCCTAATTTTAAATGCCAATCAATAAATCCACTTAGATACCAATTAATTAAACCCATTAAAACACCTCTGTAGTTCATTAAAAGTTGTTTAATTGCTGAATTTCTGCCTTTTCATGTTTTTTCTCAGAGCTGCTAGTTACTTTGAAAACCTTCAGCAGGTTTGTGTCTTTGAGTGAATTCTGTCAAAAGAGTGGAAGAAGCCAGTGGGCAGAGTACCCCATGAGGGTCAGGCAAGGTGTGTCTCAGCTGGGCACAGCTCTTGCAGGCAGCTCTGCTGCCTGTCCCTGCTCCAGGAGAAAGGTCCTGTCCCTTCCTGCAGCCTGAGCTCTGCCTTGCATCAAATCACAGAATACCTAGAATGGGAAGGGACCCACAAAGACTGAGTCCATCTCCATGCCCTGCACAGGATGGAAGCACAGGACCCCTCAGAATCACCCCATGGATTGTCAGACCCTCAGAGTGTGTCCAAGTGCTTCCAGAGCTCTGTCAGCCTGCTGCTGGCACCTTTCCTGGGGAGCCTGCTCCAGTGCCCAGCCACCCTCTGGCTGAAAAGCTTTTTCCTCAGATCCAACCTAAACCTCCCCTGGCTCTGCCAGAGTGAAGAGATCAGTGCCTGCCCCTCCTCTTCCCCTCATGAGGATGTTGAAGACCACAGTGAGGTCTGACTTCAGTCTCCTCCAGGCTGGACAGACCAAGTGTCCCCAGCCATTTCTCATACAGCTTCCCCTCCAGAGCCCAGTTGCTGAGTTATGTGGACTTCAAATGCCTCCACTCAGCCAGTGGAACATTCCTCCATCAAAAAATCCCCCTCTCTGCATATTCTCCTGCCTCAGTGACCACACAAGATGCCATCCTGAGCCTTGGCTCACTGCCCAGGGCTGCCCTTGCTAGGGGTGGGGAGTGGATGCCATTAGCCCTGGCCACCTAAAGCCTCATCAGCTGCTCTGGTGAGAGCTGCCAGCTTCTGGAGGGTCTCGGCACTCCCCTGGGCTTCCCCGCCCCAGGAATTCCCCCTGTGTACACCATGATCCCCTGCCCTTCTGCAGAAGGTGCCAAGAGTGATAAGTACAAAAAAGTTAATTAGATTGCTAATTAAATGCCATCCAAGATGAAATGATTAAAAATTTATAGGAAATTTTCTAAAGATTTTCTCCTGCAGAACTCGGTGAGCCAGCCTGGATTTAATTTTTGCAGCAATATGAAGTGCCAGTCCCTTAAAAACTTCTCCTGCCTTCAATGGGTGCTATGCTTTGCCCAAGGGCAGAACTCAGCAGTGTGACAGTCCTCCTAGAGGGTTCCAGCCCCTTCTCCTGCTCTTCTTCCCAGAGGATCTCCTTGGTTACTACAGTGACAGGGTCCTTCTGAAGCCCTGTCCAGGTGCTGGATGTGCAGCCTGATGCTGCCATGAGGTCTCACAGACTGCTGTGCTACCACACGGTGGGGTCTGCAAGGGTTCTGATTCATTAGGTTTTAACTTTTCTATTTTCCAAGCCCTGTAGTGCCCAGTGTGTAACTCTGGAGTTGCCTGTTCCCTGTTCAGTGCTGCTCTCTGTGCTGGGCACACACAGCAAAGCCTCTCCGGGGCTGCTCTCCAAGGACACCCAGCCCAAACTGGGCCCAAAAAGTATCAACCAAAGAGCCTCTGAGGGGGCAAGCTGAGGGCAATTCCCTCATTAACTGCAGCTTTAATTGGAGAATGAACCCTGAGATGCAAATGAACCAAACCTAGAAAAGTGGGAAGAACTCGTGGCCTCTCAGGGTCCATCTCGGGGCCCATCTGGGCAGCACCTCTGGCTCCCCAGGGGTACCTTTGGAGCCTTTCCAAGAAATTCCCACCTTTATTCCCTTACTCCTGTCTGGTCTCTGTTTCTAGGAGGCCTCTTAAGGCATCAGTTCCTCTCTCAAGAGAGATGAGTTCTTGCTTGGCAGGTCCCAGACATTCAGCTTTGCCCTGCACTCCATAAAACAGACACAATGCTATGCAGAGATCATCAACGAGGCTTGCTTATAAAACACTGAGACATCTGGGAGCTCCTTCTGAGCATGAATTACAATGCTGATAGCACATTTCATTTGTGCTAAAATCCTATTCCAGCTATTCAGATCACCCACGAGACAGTAACACCTTTTCAGCTCTGGATGGGGGAAGAATTTTCTTCTCAGAGCCCTACAAGAATTATCAAGCGTTTTTAGGGTTTTTGTAGAATATTCTCATGAAATATTTTTGAAGTGCCAGTAATACCTCTGCAATCCCAGAGATAATGGGATAGGTTAGACAGACATTTTTGCATTACAAACGTCTTCCTGAAATAATTTCAACTTCAATTTCTAACCTGCACTTAGAATATGTGCATGAGAGCTGCTATTTTTGCTGCTGTAGCAGTCGCTGAATCAGGGATCTGAGAACTAAAGAGCACTAGCTAATACTTTTAGGAGCTGAGGCTGTTTTTGTCTTGTCCTTTTGGGATTAGGGCACAGAATGGGTTCTGCAACAGCGTCTCCTCCGAGCACTGCCTGTACAAAGCTGTTTTCTGTCTGCTGCCTCAATATTTTGGCTACTTTGACTTTATGGAAAACAGAATTTAGTAACTTCAGCCTGCACAAACACACGTAAAATGAAGCCAGCTTCTCTTGAGCCAAAGTACAATTTTATAAAAAAATTCTATTTGAGGCACAACCTTACTATTAAATTCAAGTGATTACAACAGAATGATTTGTAACCTGAGTCACAGGGAATCTTAATTTATCATATATGTCCCAGATGTGAAATAGTACAAAAGGTTTCAGATTCATCTTCCTTCTTTTCCTCCAAAAACATGGATTTCATGATATTGCATAAAGTTTTCCAAAATCCCAATACCTAAAACAACAGTAATAATGTAACTGGAAAATAGTAACCTTTCTTTAATAACAATGGCCAAAAAGTATTGATCTGAAGTTATATCAATTTTCAGATTTTTTTGGATTTAGCATTGGCGAAATGTCCAAAACTGAAATAACTGCAGGACTCAAAATATACTTATTTCTGGATTTTGCCTTGAAATTCAGCAAAAATTATCTGAAGGGGTTTTTTTCCAGTGGAACCAAAGTTTTTTTTTTTGCTTCTGTTTCTGATCTCCAGAAGTATCAGCAGCCCACAGAAAAAATAGATTATTCTTTTACACTGATTTACCCCAGTGCAATTTCCAGCTCCTGCAGAATTGAAATACGATTGGTTTTCTTTGTCCCATTTAAAACCAGCAGGTGACTCATTCTGGGCTCTGATTGCCAGGATATCATTACCACTGTCATTTTCAGTCACCAATCTTTGGGCACAGGAAATTGTAGGCATCAACCCATTCTTCCAAGCCTCTGACAACACAAACATCTTCAGGCTAGATGGCTCTGAAGGACTGAGCAGAAGACACCTCGAGCATCCTGGCATTACCTCCAGTCTTGTGATGCCACTGAGTTCAAGCTCAGTCTCTGATGGGAAACAGGGTAGGAAATGGAATGAACACAGGCAATTTAGGATCTGACTAAAAAAAAGAAAACCTGAACCGAATTTTCCTCTGCTATGTTGATTTCTTTGGGGATGGGTTTTAACCACCCCGTCTCACTTGAGAATTTTTACCCAAGGGATTTTCAAAAATCAGGCCTCTGTCAGCAAAATCCAGGGAATACCAACCTTTAACTAAGGGCCAACTGCTATCTTGATTTAAGAAAACTGATTATATCAGTTAACACGTATTGTCATAAAATCCATGTACCACTGGAAAGAATTGGATGAGTGTACTGTAGTTGTCTTTGCTTAGATACAATCAATAGATACTTATCAATCTTTTCTCATAAACTTCAGCCAGACTAAAGGCCATCCCATATAACAGCCCCAGGTGGGTTTTGAAATGACAGTGAGGCTCAAAGAGGGATGGATTAAGCTTGTGCTTTATCAATTCCCACCACTCTGATTTTTTCAGAGTGCTAGATTAATTTCATAGCATCTTCTTTATTTTAATTCTTATCAGATAAATATGGTGCTGGAATTTTTGATGACAAGTGTACACTACAATTTTGGCCAAGAGCAAAACTGGAGAGAGTAAAGCTAAACAGTCAATGAGGTCCAAAAAGCAGAGCTCTGACTCTGCAAGATGTGCTTGCCCAAGTAGAACTGATGCTCATCCAAGCCCTTGGGGGACCAGTCAGTAAAATCCTTTAAAGTTTTCTTGCCCCTCTGATCAGACTGTAAGACAGGAGTTGCACCAATTTCTGTCAAATATGAGCAGAAGTTGCAAAAGCAGGTTTGCAAAAAGTATCAGCACTATTTTTCCTTGTCAAGGTATCTGATTCCCTGTACCTGCATAATCTGAATTAAAAATGTGCATAATTTCTTTAGAGTTTCTTTTTGGCCAATTTGTGTCAGGAATGTGCTTCCTGATGTTTCCATTTTTAAAAGGCATCATTTGGGAATATTCACATACTCCTTTAGGCCCTGGCCTTGCTCTGTGCCAAACAGGGGATGGTTATTCTTTGCATGAGGGGCAATGGAGCTTTTCACTGATCACACTTGATCACTCTCTGGATGGGACTTGCATGCTCCCAAAACCAGGCTTCTGCTGGAAATGGCTGCTTTTGTGTTTTGAAAGGTAGAAGAAGGAGAGATACGAGACAGTCTGGTGTTGCAGCTGAAGGTCAAAACAGTCTCTAAGAGTTCCCAAGTAATCCTACATATGTGAAGCACACACAAATCAATCTAAGGTCTAAAGCAGACTTCACCACCCTTAAAAATACCATACAAAGAATAAACTTAAGAAGAATGACACATTTTCAGTTTTCACTGAAACCAGAAACCAAATTTGAACAAAAAAGTATTATTTAACCCCAGGCAAAGTATTTGGCTGCAATTTCAGGTGGTCATGCCAAGGACCTATCTTCCTTTTCCACAAGAAGGAAGAGCAGCAGCTTCTTTATTCAGCTCACCCAAGAGAAAATTGAGGGTACTTTTCTGCAGTGAGGAAGACTGGGTTGAACTGGGCTCTGTCTCAGGAAGAAGTTTGTTCTCATAAGCCCACAGAGTGTCTGTGCTGCACAGCTGATGCCAGGCAGCACCATCAGTCTCTGTGGCCAGTGTTGTTTCACATGGGAGGTGCAGGTGGACCCTGGGCAGACCCCATACCCCCAGAAACTCAGAGGCTCCAGGCAAAGCTGGTGCAAAGAGCTTCTAATGAGGGGCAGCAGTCCTCTGGGAGCTGGTTGCTGTGTCAGACGAGAAGTTATTTGCACAAACATTTCTGGGATTGGTTCACAGGATTTGTCTGTAGCAGGTTAACAACGTGAAAAACAGCGAACACTGGCCAGGTTAACACGGGCAAAAAGCAAATCATAGAATCACTTAGGTTGGAAAAGACTTCCAAGATCATTGAGTTCTTGGACTGATCATCCCCGTGCCAGATAAACCATAGCACTAAATGTCATATTCAGTCATTGCTTGAACACTTCCAGGGGTGGTGGCTCCAGAACTTCCTCGGGCAGACCATTGCAGTGGTTGATTGAATACCCTTGCAGAGGGGAGCAGAGCCAGCACTTCTCCATGGATGCTCTGCAGTCAGGGGTGGTATGGCTTCCTGCTGGCTGCTGACCTTTAGGGAAAATCAAAGGATACTCTGGCCAGTGTCAGTTTGCAATGACAGAAAACCAGCAAAGGTTTCTCTGACTCTAGACATTTTACATTAGTGACTGAGTATCAGTTTAAAGTGGGGTGGATGTGATAAATCCTTCCAGTGTTCCCTGGCATAGCAGCAAGTGCAAGGAGTGCATTTGAATGGCTGCAGGCATTGTACCCCATGAATCATGGGCTTTGTCCTTCCCTGGAAGCCCATTGCCAGAGGGATAAAGCCAGCTCTCTGTTAGACACCCCTGAGGCCAGGCAGCTCTGACAAACACGGTTGTGTTGTTGGCTGAGCACTTAGCAGAGGCTGTGTACCTAACCCTTCCTCTTTGCTTTGGCTCTCTGGCAAAGTACAAGTCAAACTCCCTTCACCACCTGATCATTTCAAAGAACATTTTGTAATACAGATACCACACAGCTGAATGCAGCCACTTCTATCTAGGGCAGCCTGATCTTGAAGGGATTTAATGTTCAGATGGAAGGAACATGACCTTCCATTTTTAAGCTTCCATTTCAACACTATTTATAATTAACTGCATGCATAGGCCTTCATGTACTTTGAAAGGCTGAGGTTGTGCTTGTGTTGCAGAGCCAGGGGAGACAAGCTTGTTGTCCTGATATGCTTAGCCCATCAAGCTGCGTTTCAAGGAAGAACTGAAAAATAGTTTTAGCTAGTGGCTACCCCTGTAATGTTTTGATGTGCACAGTGTGATTATCAATTGACTGATCTGGCTGACTTTTCAAAGTAGACCATCAGTTTCAGTGTGTTTGTGGTTCTCATTTGCTTTGATCCTTACAGCCAGAGATGGTTAAGCAGGTGCCAGAGGACGGTGCCACCAAATAAAAATTCCCAACAAGTTTCTCTTTCTAGATTCTTTTATACCTAGTTTTAGAAATTATAAATAGGCAAGGAAAGCTGGAAGCCAATGAAACAGCAGTGCCAATACTGGTTGGTTCAGACATACTCACTTTGACAGTTTCCTCTGAATTCATAGATAAATTTTCATGCATCCTTAAGTGATGCCTTTTCCCTGAAGAACAGCTTTAATTTCTGGAAAACAAAGCAGCAGCACTGCAGCTTTCCATGCTAGGAGCATTTCAAGTACAAGGATCTGGCTGCTCCTCCGCCTCCTGGGCCAGGGGGAGGAGATAACCCCAAACCAGTTGCAATTGAACAGCTCAATAACAGTAGCAGCAATTTTCCAACCTGATTGCTTTGTCAGGTGATAAGCTGTGGCCCTCATGCACAGAGTCACTTGGAGCAGCCCTTCTTGCAAGACTGGTCTGTCACACAGCAGGAATGTGACAGCTTTGCTTCAGTATTTTTTAGCATCATGAAGTCATTCTTTAGATATTAGCTGAATGTGTATGCATTGTTATGGATATTTGGCCTCAAAAACTGGCTCCAGTGAGCTTAATAACAGAGTCCCCATTGAAATCAGCGGGCAGTTTGTCTCGATCAAGTGTTAGAGCAGGAGGAAGAACTCTAAGGTAAGCAAGACTCATAAAAATGCTGACTTTGCTGGGTTTTTTACAAAATCTAGTGAAATTTCATTTAAAAATCCAGAGGAAAAACAAGGAAAAATTGTTGAAAGAGTAGTTTTGACATTTTCAGGATTACTTAAAAATATTTTTACCATGTACTTCAGACTCATTTTCTAAAGTTTGAGAAAATATTTCATCTGTCATGAAGAATATCTTTCTGTTCCTTCAACTTAACATTTTGGGTGGATTTTATCAAGTTAAATAGTTGTTATATAAAATCCAGTGCAATGTAGTGGAAAGAGAATTGACTGAAGAAGCAAAAGCCTTTGACTCTCCACTCAGGTCCTGAGTTGTGTCACCTACAAAATGCTTTAATTTGTGGGATTTGACTTTGAGGAGGCCCAATCTGTCAAACTGCCTGAATTTTTGGGGTACATACACAGTCAAAGGAATTCCTTGCCCTTGCAGGAGACTGTGGCAAAGGTGCTCCCTGCAAGCAGCCACCTCCCAAAGCCCACACAAATTGCAGGAGACGTTCAGTAATCTTTGTCTCCGTTCCTCAGCAGAGGAAAATACCCTTTCAGCTTCATTTTGGAGAGGAGCCATTTCAAGGCTTTTCAGCACTGCAGGCGGGAATGAGATAAACTGCCTTAGGATGACATCCAAAGGATGACAAAACTCACTTTTGCTGTGGCAGCAGACTTGGTTCAGGAAGAGAGAAAGGAGCTTTGGGAAAGGACAAGGGTGCAGAGCTGAGGGGCACCAGCAAGCTCAGGGTGGGTTTAGGGTGCTGCAAAGGTTTAGTGAGGTCTGAGACAATTTAGGTGGGGAGCAGAGCCTTCCCTTGCTCTGGGCAGCCGCTGAGGAGGCAGCGAAGCACCGCCTGTACTGCAGGTGACAGCAGCCAGTCCTTCCCTGCTGCTGCTGCTACTGTTGCTCATTGATCTGTTGATCTATTGATCTATTGATCTGTTGATCTGTGCTCTCCAGAGTCCTTCACGCTGTCCTAGTGCCTTTTGTGTGGCTTTAAGTGGCAGGATGCTCGCTCCCAGGAGGTCACAG
This sequence comes from Rhipidura dahli, assembly GCA_013399225.1. NCBI lineage: Eukaryota > Metazoa > Chordata > Aves > Passeriformes > Rhipiduridae > Rhipidura > Rhipidura dahli. The sequence goes on from VXAC01003688.1 coordinate 23,887, forward strand.
GTGAGAACTGCTGGGGGGGGGGCAGAACTATGGAACATCACAGCTTCAGAACCCAAACCCCACAACTCTCCTTGCCTGCTGCATGTCCCAGCACAGCCATTCTTACACTTGGCCTACAACTTTTCCATGGGGAAGGAGACTCCTAGTGTGGGTGAAGAAGCACCAAAGGGCTGGTATCTGTGACTCCATTGCTGTTTCATGGTCTGGGGACATTTCCTTGGCTGCACTGTCGCCCTTGGCTGTGGTCCCTCTTCTGGCACCAGAGTTTTCTTTAATGACTCTGGCAGTCCTGGCTGTTTTGTTATATATATTCCAATGCCCAGTTAATTGTTTCTGCTGACCTGATTGGATATTTGTGCTCTAAATTAATTATGCACAGTATGTAACCTCTATGTCATACAAACAGTGTAAGACCCTTTTAGAGTGGCCACCTGTTTTTTGAAAAAAATGCAAGAGAGAATAATAAAATTGGCCAAGTGTAAAATTCAGAGCAATTTAATATCTGGCATAACAGAAATTCATTCAATATAAAGAGAAGTTGGAGAAGAAATGAGAGCATGTGCCAGTGGGTAACTCCAGGTCTTCCCTCTCATTGAACCACGCTGCTGAGCAGTGATTCCAAGAAGCTGCACATCAAAGGGATGACAGAATTTAGCAGACATATTTCTGGGAAGATGAAAAACAATCAGCATCACCTGAAATCAGCATCACCAGAAAATGAAAACAACCCCCTGTGATTCTCTGAGTGTAGCAGTTTGGTTGAAAATATCCATTATTTACTTATTTTCCTTCTGTGAGATAAGAATTAGGAGAAAGCAAAATAGGCATAAAACTTAAATCAGAGGAGGCTGGAGAACAACTGTATCTCTCTTACAACAAAGAAAGAACTGTAGTTTATTAAACAGATGTTTTCTCCTGGAGTCAAATGTTATCAGCATTCAGCAACGTAATTTGTTTTTTTGGAAGGCTGGTATTCAACACATTCACAGTGGCAGGAAACTCCTTTGCTACGAAGGTTTGCCAGTTCCAGTTCTTGCCCTGTGTTAGCACCTGGCATTGCTAAAGCAACAGGTTCCTGCATCCCCATCATCTGGAACTGGCTCCTCTGAGAACTGGGGATGGGAGGCTCCTCCTGCCACAGCCTTTGAGCAGTGGGGAAGCTCAGAGCACAGGCAGTGATTTAGATCCTCAGGGATCTGGGCACAGGGAGGAGGCAGCTGAGTTTTAGTTCTCCCTGAATGTCCCATGGGCCTTTTGTGCTATGGGAGGAGGTTGGAGGAAAGGCTGCACAAAGGCTTTTTAACACCCATCAAGGAGCTGGGCAGGGGCTGGGACTGGTGCTCTGGTGAAGGAACACCTGGGGCTTTCAGCAGCCTGGGGCTTTTCATATCTCTGGAGCAGGCAAGGGGAGCAGCAGAGCTGTGATGGATATGCAGCTTTGTGGATGGCTGCCCAGCCAAGCCATGTTTATCCATCCTGTACCTGAGCGTCCGGGATGAATTTTTCCACGCACAGCTCAATTGTTGGCTGAATCCCCCTGCTGAGTCAGGTAACATGACATGCAGAGGACATTAGCACCACTTTGCTTCAGGTACCCCAAACTCTCTTTTGTGCCAGATGCTGCCTGGTTCCCTGCCCTGCAAGTGCCTATAACCCATATGAGAGAAGAAACTGCGCATTTCCTCCAAAGCAAAAGCCTTTTAGTCATGGAAATGAGGCAGAGCTGAACAGTTTTGTTTTTTGCAGGTATCATACAGAGATCTTAGAAGGTGGGAAAGCATTAAAGCTGGCTCCCAGGTGTTTATGGGCATACTCAGCATGACAGACCAAGCTGAAGGTGTCTGAAAACTGAAGATGCTGCTGATATCAAGAGCAGCCCTGATGTCCTTGTGCTGTGTAGAATGAAAGAGCCCTGGCAGGTCTGGCATAAACTGTCCATGCCTGAAGTTTGATGTGTAAGAGAGCAGGAACTGAAAGAGAATCTCAAAAAGGAGGATGTTGACACAGTGACAGGGACATTTTTCAAACTGTGGATCTCCATCTCTGAGGCTGGCATTAAAATGGGACAGCAGGCATTAAGGGAGATCGTTCATATAAATCCTGGCAGTGCTCAGGGAACAGGACAGCAACTCCCTCCGAGCCAGGGAGCAAGGATTGCTGCAGCTCATGGCTGGGAGCACACTCTGGAGAGTGAGGAATGAACTTCAGACTTGATCCTGGAGGGGATTTAGCTCTGGAGACAGAAGGGGGATTGAAAAACCTGCTTCCAGTGGCTCTGACAAATACTTGTCTCATGGTACCACTCAGAGTGAATAAGTGAGAAACAAAAGCAGAGGTTTTTTGGAAGATAGGCAGGAATTGAGACAAAATAACAGGGATCCAACCAAATTTTCTGCTCAGTGGATGACCAGGAAGGGAGATTGTGCAGAAATAATCAGAGCTGTTTCACTAGTTCTGACTATCCAGATCTGAAGATTGGCCAGCTACCTGCAGAGTCTTCCAACCGATCAATTTGCAAGTTGCCTTAGGACACTGTCTCAATAACTTTCCCTTGTAATAGAAATACTTTTCCTTAACGATTATGGCACAGTATTTTTTTTTTTTTTTT
>VXAC01003688.1:26525-39316 GCA_013399225.1 Rhipidura dahli
TTTTTTTTTTTTTGTGTGTGTGTTACATTAATGCTGTGGAGCTCCAGGCGTGCAATAAAGTTTATCTGCATTAGTGCCCCATGAGTCTGTATATCTGGAGACTATAAAATAGAAGAGAAACCAGCACGTGGAATGCTGTGCCAGACATACCACAGAACAGATATCCCTGTAAACAGAATATTCTGGGCACCACAGAATAACCAAAGAGCATGCCAGGAAAGCTATTGAAAATAAATATAATAAATAGAAGCACAGGGAAAAAATAATTTAGGGAAAAAGAAAATCAACAAATTTCACAGAAAAGGGGGGAAATAAAATAAGAGTGGTTAGGAGAAAAAGAAATGTGAAAATTAAAAAAATGTCTGGTTTTTATCTGAGTTCTGTGCAGCACAGAGACTTAGGAACACTTGTCTGTTGCACCATTTGCAGCTGTGCAAAAGGAACAGCAAGGGCAGCTCATCTGTTCTGTTCTTACTCTGATGAAGACATGCTGCATGCTGGGGGCCAACAGAGAACTTTGGGTTTACATTGGTCAGTTTATTTTGCTGCTCACTTTCAGTTTGGCTTCCAAAAAATTTCCAGGAAAACTTTATTCTTGCTCTCTCCAAAGCTTCTCCTACTTTGCATTCTCCAATGTATTTATGGAATTCAGATTTTTTTTTTAATTAAACCCTTTTGGTTGTATTTTTAACCCTTATATCCTCTCTTATTTCTTAGTAATAGCTAGAAAATAATACTTCAAGAATTGTGATATGGAAGGGGAGGAGGGAAAGCTTCCCTGCTCTGAATCTGCTGACTTAATTCTATACAAGCTCTAGCTAAGGGGAAAGATATTCCTGAGCTCCCTTAGAAAATGCAATTATAGATTTAATTCCAATAGTACATGTTTTGTATGGTGCTGTGGGAGTTGGCCAGCTTTGTTCTGAGGCCACTTCCTATCACCTTTTAAAGGTTGTGGCCATCTGTGGACTAGTTACAAAAGAAAAAAAGGGAATGATTCCTTCCACCTGAAAAAAAATCAAAGGGGAACTGACTGTCAGTCATCTCTTGCCAGGGAAGTTGCTGGAGGAAGTCTCCAAGGAAGCCATTTCCATGTGGATGAAGGACATGAAGGTGACTGGGAACAGCAAGATTGGATTTACCAGGGTTAAGTGTTGCTGTACCGACCTGGTTGCCTTCTGTGAGGAGAAGATGGGCTCTGAGAATGAGGGAACAGAAGTGGATTTTCTTTCCCCTTGTCTTTAGCAAGTCACTTCACAGTCTCCCACGGTGTCTTTGCAGCCAGAACAACGGGGTGTGGCTGGATGGTTGAACAGAAAAATTGCAGATAAACTGGATGGATTTGGCAAATTTGTGTATCACAGCAAATTGCAACAAATTGGGGGAATAACTGATCACCTGTAGGACATGGTTGCTACTCAAAAATGGGCTAGAAAGAAGCTTTACAAGAAAGGTCCTGGGGGAAGCAAATAGAACAGAAATCAGCAGTGTGCTGTGGTAGTGATGGTGGGGAACTGGATCTGGAGCACCCAACTTACAGGGAAAGGCTGAAGGTGTTTGGTTTATTCAGTCAGGAAATAGAAGGTTAGGGGGTGATTCACTGAATTCTTCCATGTCCTAATGAGTGACTGGCAGGAGAAACAGGCTCTTCCCAGACACAGAGAGTCAAAACAGACAGTAGGAAGAAGTTACAGTGAGAGATATCTCAATATGTTGTTCACAATGAAAGTGTTAAACACTGGAACAGCTTGACAAGAAATGGCCTTAAGTTGTGCCAGGGGAGGTTTAAATTGGATACTGGGAAAAATTTCACTGAAAGGTTGTTCAGACATTGGGATAGCCTACCCAGGGAAGTTGTGGAATCACCAACCTTGGAAATGTTCAGAAGGTGTGTTATCACTTAGGCACAGGGTTTAGTGATGAACACAGTGGTGCTGAGTTAACCCTTGGACTTGTTCTCAGAGGACTTTTCTAACCTTAATAACTCTGAGTCTGTGATTATAAGATTGGAAATTTTCAAAATCTGAATAACCTTTAGAAGTCTGACCTTACTTTGAAGACAGCTCTTTGAGAAGGAGTTTAGATTAGACCTCCAGATATCCCTTCAGATACAGTAGTTTTTCCTATGATTCCATTGTATGAAGGACTTTCATGGCATACAGACATCAAAATAAAACTCTGCCAATATTACCTAACACAGCCACTAGAGAGAGGTGGAAATGAAGTGTTCTTGGTTAGCATTTGTCATATCTGTGTGGCCAATGCACTTTTGGAGAACAAATCATAGAAACTTTGGCTGGAACAGACCTCCAGAGAGACTTAATCCAACATCCAGCCTCAAGCAGAGCTGTTGCTGACAACAAATCATGTCAACCATGCATTGTTTGGTTGGATTTTGAGAAACTCAGAGATTCAAAAGCCTCTCTCAGCAAGCTATTCCAGGCCTTCACCTCCAACCTGGTGAAAATGGGTTTCCTACTAACCTACCTCAACTTCCCAAGCTGCACTTCATGAGTATTGCTGAATGTTTTACCACCAGCCACTATCACTGAGCTGAATTTGGTTCCATCCCTTTTAAAATCCTTCGAGTGGTCTGCCAGTTAGATGCTTCTTTGGATTCCTTTTTCCAGGTTAAACAAACTCAACTCCCCTGTCTTCCTGCTGGTTGTATCCTCTAAGTCCCTGATAACTTTGTTGGCACTCTGCAAGTGGTTTTCCAACCACCTCTTGAATAGGAGACCCAAAGCAGATCGCAGCATTGCAGGTGTGAATTTCCTAAAACAAGCAAGAGAAGTTTACTGTTGTTACAGCCAGTTATGCAGTTTGAAAGACCCATGTGCAGAATTTCATGTTGTTTCATTTCTGAACATCATGAGATTTCTGTTGTGCCCAGACTCAAGTTCATCAAGTTCCTTGTAACTTGAAGTTTTACTGTCATTTGCCATATTTCCACACACTGCATCTTCACCTGCAAATTTGCTGAAGATGCATTCTGTCTGATCATTCAGGCCAGTGATAAAGATAATAAAGTGGAATAATATTGTCCCAGAATCAGTCCCTATTGTACTCCACTTACTGGTTGCCAGCTGGATGCTGAACTATTCATTACTGCCCTTTAAGCCTGGTAATCCAACTAATATCCAGCCCATTTAAGCCCATTCATCCAGCCTGTATTTTTCTCAATCACAGAAAATGCTTTGCAATCCCATGTCAAAAGCTTTACTTGAGATATTTTACCACCACTGCGTTTCACTAGAGCCCTCACTCAGGGTGATGGGAGTCAGCTAAAAGCAGTGGCTGGATAATGCAGAATGAATTACTGATATCAGCCATCAGGATGGATGTTTCCAAAGGGCAGTTAAGGTCTCACTCCACAGTCACACAGGATGTGTTCTCAGACAGTGTGACACAAATGGCCTCAGCCTGGGAAGTGGATTCTGTGCATGAGCTTCTCCCCAGCCTTGGTCTGAGCAGCCTGGCTCCAAAACAAGCCTGGGACTCTTGGGATTAGGATGCAGTCAGAAGTGCATATCCCATTCCCTGACTGCAGATATGCCACCCACACTGAGACTCCCTGTCAGTCCTGAGGATGGGCTGTGTATCTCACCTGTGACTTAGCACACTTACCATTAACTCCTCAAAAATTAGGTTGAACATGTTGTTTTGGATGTATTTTTATAGAATAGACCTACTACTACATAGTGTCACCCCCTTCTTCATTTGCAACCATCACAACATAATTGAGATCAAAGAAGAGGCTTCCTGTTAAATCAGATGTGTCTGTGTTAATTCTTCATTTTTTTGTGAGGAGTCAGGTTCCTCAGCTGGCCCAGTGTTGTGACAAAAATACCTCACACTCTTTGCAGTACATTTTCACAAACTCCCTTCCTAACACCATGGCCACAGCTAAAGATGTCCATCTCACAGACATGTTCACCCACCTGCTTGTGAAGAAGGCTCTGCTTCCTTCAGGTGAAGGGTAAATGAGGTGTCCTGAGCTGCTGGGTGTGCAAAACTGAAACGGCTGAAGTTGGATGATGCTCATTTCAAAGCAAGATTCCCTCAAATTAATGTAATGTCTCAAAAGAGTGCATCACTAATCCTACTTCTGCACTTATGGAGAAAGTACAGCAAGGTCACTGCTTCTCAGCCCTCTTAATTAAAAAGCAGACCTCATGATAGGCAATTGTCCCCCAGGCCCAAGGATTTGCTTATCTCTTGCAAGCTCAGTAGCCAATACAGACTTTATCCAGAAATGGGATGAGAAGAACTGAAGAGCAAGACTCCCCACCCCTGGTAAGCCTTGTACTAAGCCTTACAGAAGTAAAAAGACATCTGCAAGATGATTTTTAACACAGTGCAGGAAGCACAACAGTATGTGGCATCTTAACTGCACCAAAGCATCCAATCTTAAGTTGCCTGAGCTCCAAGTGAGGCCAGGGGCTCCCTTCAGCTTTCAATTCACTAATGCTTGCAGAAATAATAACTGAGCAGCAGGTAGAGTCAGCTGAGCCCAGAAACTAATAAACTTACCTAAACAAGTGGAGATCTCTGTGTATTTTACTGCCATCTGCACTGTGCTTCAGCTGTGTTAAACATAACACAGTCTGCTGGGATCCATGAAATTGTGTTAGCACATCAGTAACATACTTGAGGACACACTTGTATCCTCACTTGTGTACACTTTTACACTTGTAAATAGTTCCCATGGTGCTGCAACTCCTTGCTTGGCCTGCCAAACACATCAGTTCTGAAGAAAAAATCTGATAACAGTAAAGAAGGCTGAAAGAAGCAAGTTCAAACTTTCTACAGCTCCTTCTTCTGATTTAGCTGCCCCCCTTCAGTCAATACTGACTCTCTTTGGGATCCTAATGACATTGTCTTTTCATTTGTCTTTGTGTACAGGGAATGTTAATAGAGAGATCACTATCTCTATTTATTTCTACAATAATGGATATTCAAATTCATTATGTACATGCATACCAGAGTTATGAGGGTAGCTAGCTACTTCTTTCTCTCTTTGTATGGCAAAGAGAACTGTTTAATGAGGTTATACGGCAGGGAAGGAGCAAAGAAAATGTGATAAAATTATATGGGGATTGGACCAATTAATCCACAGCTCTCACTAATGTGATTTGCATGGGCAAGGAATATACAGCTTGCCCTGTAATATTATCTTGAGACACCTAGGATCATTTATATCCTCCTTTTCTATTCAAAACAAAGGGAATAACTGCACGTTTTCAAGGAGAAAGCTTAACACATAAGTCTCCTTTGCAATTTCTTCCTGCAAACCAAATGTAAAATGGCTGCCAGATACTCTGGTTATGGCTGTTAGAGATTTATGGCTTCACCCCACAGGCAATGAATAGAATAAGCAGCTAAATTTAAAGACAATTTTATCAGTATAAACACAGAGACATGAAAAAAGGAAGACTTATTATATGCAAGGAAAAACTTCAAGGGGAAAACACCACTGGGAACCCAAGCAGGAAAGTATGAGAGCAAGTGGCCTCTTTCAGCATCTTTTAAATACAACAATCAAAATTGTAGCATTAAAATTCAAGGCCAGAGATGCAGTTTAAGGTGATGTGGCTCTCACACTTTATGGGAGAGCTTGTACAGCCCACTCGGCAAACAGCCTGGACTATCATCCCTGTTTGCCTTGAGTGTGAGAGCACACAGGGAGCCTGGGTAAAACACACAAACTGGAGGGCAGTGTGCCCCTAACTCATCACATTAAGTAAGATGATGACTGTCAGCCATATGAAACAGTAACTGGTGAGTTCAAAAAGGGTTTCTGAAATGAAGAGTCATCCCAAAAAGAACTAAAGGAGTGGCATGAAATTTTGTAATGTAGTAGAGGAATCTTGAAGGGAGAGGAATAGCAGAGTGAGCCTGGTTTGGGTCTTCCAGAAGCTGCTCTGTGGCATCACCAGTCTGTCCAGGCTGGGCCAAACATCCCCCCTGGGATGCTGCAGGGATCCCAGCCAGCGAGGGACAGCATGGTTAGAAATCTGCAGGAGTTAACATTTGTAAGTATCTAGTCCTGTGATCATCTGTCACAGGGCTGAACCTGACTCTGAGCAGACAGTTCACCATTTGTCAGTTCATCATGTGTTGATAAAAAATGAATAAACTGCTCCTATTCTGGCTGAACTTAAACACCTAAGCAGGTTTTGCCCCTGCAACATCCTCTCACATAATCTGTGACTTCTGTCATCTTAAGAGTACCTTCACACAAACCCAAGTCATCTCTCCCACCAAGTGTTAGGTTCTGTGTTCTGGCAGATAAATAATGCATAGACTCCACATTTCTGGAGCTAAATTGGCCTCCTGTAGAGCAAACTATTTGCCTACAGCATGTGTTTACAGACTGGTTTTGTTATGTTTTCCACAAACTCTTCCTTTTGCTAGCTATACTTCCCCTTCCCAAAACTGTCCCAAAGTCACAAGAGGTCCTAAAAGGATGATCTCTCAGGGAAAAAACAGAAAAGCAGCCAAGCCCCTTGTCACCATTGTCTCACAAAACATCCTCCTGAGATATGTTATTTCAACTTATATTTAAACGTAGCACTGTGAAAGTCTCACACTTTCTGCATTGAACTTCATCCCTTCAAGGATCTGTTACATGGGAAAGAGTTGTTCTTAGAGTGGAGATCTTTGGTTTTTCAGAATTCACTTTTGATGACCTTGGCAAGCTGGAAAAGAGCAGGGTTGAAACCAATGCACCACTGCAATGAATATTGTATTGTAATTTCAGCAAAGCAGTAGCACTGATTTACACTTATAATTGAATGCCACAAATAGACATGCACTGGATGAAGAAATATGGCCAACAGAAGCTCTTATTTTATTTGCTTTCCTCTTTTAATTATGATTTTGTCTCTCAGTATGTGGAAACAGTTGTTAAATTCCTGGACCACTGTCACTCAGAAATGTTTAGGACAAGCTGTCTCCTGTGATCACACATTAGCAGGTATGATTCTTCCCTGATTAGCCTTCTGGTCTGTTCATAATTAAAACTGGAAATATTAGCAAAGCCAGATTGAGAATTATGATTTATTACATTTTTCCCTAGAAAAGGCATTTTGGAGAAATCATCCCATATTTTTTGTGTTCTTCTCATAAATTTTATTTTTCTAGTCTTTGCCTGTAACTGTCATACTCCCATTCCCCCAGTTTTTCAATAAAAATTATAAATATGGCAATTCTGGGTGATAGTTGTCATGAACAAAATCAAAACCAGGAAGGCAAACAATTTAAATTCTAAATTTTTTGAGATGTTCTCACTATGATTACAAATTGTGTATTATTGGTCTGTTTTTCCCTATAAAACATTTACTACATATCTGATCTAACTGAAAGCTGGCTTGGAGACAGCACAAAGTCAAACCATCCAAAAGCAAGGTGTGTCCTTGACTGCTTTGTTACAGTGGTTGAATTTAGGGCCAGATTGGATTATTTTTCCTAGGATAGAGAAATTGCCTAGGGGAGGTTTGCATTAGATAGTGGAAAAAATTCTTCATGGAAAGAGTTGACAAACACTGGAACAGACTGCCCAGGGGAGTGATGGAGTCACCATCCCTGGAAGTGTTCAGAAAACCTGTGGAAATGGCCCTTGAGGACATGGTTTAGTGGTGAATATGGTGGTGGCAGCACATCCACAGTTGGATTTGGTAATCTTAAAGGTCTTTTCCAACAGTAATGGTTCTATGTTTCCATGATAATCAGTGTGGATACCCTTAGAGCCAGTAAAGGCTTGGAAACCATTAAGAGGAGCACAAATATTTTCTTGTTACTTTCAACTTGGGTAAAAGAATTAAGCTAGGAAAGTTTATTCTATCACTTCTATTTACCTCTCAGACCAACATGACCAGGTACTGGCTCAGTAATATTCTTGTTTATCTTCTGTGTTGCTTACCGTTGAGAAAATTTAATTTTTCAGCCAGCTTTTTAAAACTTGATTTCCTCTCTCCTAGCTGGGCTGTGCAGAGGGACATGATGGTGCAGATGTGCTTGTTCAGGGCGACAGAGCCAGGGCAGGTGGGAGGAGCTGGAATGGCCCAGCTGTTCCTTTGCTTTGTGAACTTCCAGACAACACCACTGGAAACAGGCGAGGTGGGTTAGGCAAAGGAAAGGCTGGCTGAGTTGAATGTGGAGATTTTATTAAGAAACACAACTAAGTGAAGAACATCAAGTGTTCACTGTAAGCCCAGAGCCTTGTGACCCCAGATCCTGTTGATGAGAGTCCACAGGAAGCTCAAAGTGCGAGGCAGTGGGTTTGATCTGAAGCAATGCCTCTTCTCTGAGCTCATGGTCTTCTTCTGGTGCTCTCTGATCCAAATGATCACGCAGCCAGCTCTGAAGAAATGCTATAGAAATACAGACTTTGGCAGTCAAATCACAGTGTGTCCACCAGGGTAGGGAAGCTCCTTAAATAGATACTGCTATGCCCAGCAGTGCAATGACAGAGGCGTGAAAAAGCCCCACAAATGGGAGCACTGTCAGGCTGAGATGCAGGGTCTGTGTTGGGTCACAGCAGCTTGACACAAGTGTGTGAAAAAGACCAGTGGAATTGAGCAGGAAGAGCTGAGAAGTGACTGTGGTTGATTCTGTATTCACCTATCTACTGCTCTGAATCCACACAGGTACTGAGGTCTGTAAGGCTTGGGAGATTTTTGAATTATCATTTCTTGCTAAGAAATTAAATTTCAGTGAAAACAAGTGTTGTATCCATTCTGTATAATGGGAAACATCTAAAACACCCTTAAAACTATTTCTTTTGGCATTTTACGGGTAAAATAGTGTAAAAATGCTTTAAATTTCCCATCTATTTATTTTATTTTAAAATCATATGTAGCACAAAAACAGATAATAAACACATAGGGATGAATTTAAACAAACTCTACATGGATTTTATGCAGAGAAAAAAAAAGCTTAGTTTTTTTTTTTTTCCTAACCAGAACAACAACAACTCAGCAACTAAACTTCCTTGGGGGAGTTAATCTACTTTGTTCCCTGCTCAATTCTATTTGTGAACTTTCCCAAGTATTAAGCCACCTGTAAGGGAAAATATTTGTCTAGCAAACTTACAAGTGTTGTTTTCTGTTTCCACTCTCTTCTCCTTGTTAACATTTTGTGGGCATTGCAAAGTGAGTCTGAATAGCTTTAGTTCTTTTGTAGTTGACTTGTTCTTGGTTAAGTTCAGAGACACTCCTTCTGTGGAGTACCTGATAATTGTCTCCAGTGCTGGGGGGGACACCCGGATGATCAGAGGGATGGAGCACCTCTCCCATGAGGAAAGGCTGGGAGAGTTGGGATTGTTCAGCCTGGAGAGGTGAAACTTTGGGGTGACCTAATTGTGGCCTTCCAGGACCTAAAAGGAAGCAACAAGAAAGATGGAGAGAGACATCATGAGGGTCTGGAGAGCTAGGACAAGGGGGAACAGCTTTAAACTGAAGGAGAGCAGGTTTAAGTTGGATATTAGGAAAAATTTCTTCACTGTGAGGTTGGTGAGGCCCTGGCCCAGAGAAGCTGTGGCTGCCCCATTCCTGGAAGTGTCGAAGGCCAAGGTTGGATGGGGCTTGGAGCAACCTGGGACAGTGGGAGGTGTCCCTGCCCATGGCAAGGGGTTGGAACTGGATGATCTTTGAAGTCCCTTCCAACCCAAGCCCTTCTATGATTCTGTGATTGCCTTCCCTCCAAATTGTTGGGTGTGTAATGCCAACCCTACCTGCACAATTAAGCTGTAAGAACTGAGGTAAATTCAGATGATTTCTGGAATTATTGCAAAGCACTTAATGGCTCTGCAAGAGCAAGTTTAACTAATCTAGATACACAGAGGTTCGTGAAAGCAATGGTGCTATGGACAGTCCCAAGATGTGAATATGCTGATTAGGGCATAAATAGTTCTGCACTTCACAGTAAATTTTACTGGATGAAATGAAAAGAAAAAAGAAAGAATCAGATCAGCTGGAATGTAATCCTTTTGAATTGTTAGACATCAATATAGATTTCACCCTGGGTATTAGTAGAGTGAAATGTTGAAACAGCGTTGCTTTCACTGTTGGACACCATGGTTCTGCAAGACAGGTGAGTCTCACAAGCACACAGAGACTGAGAATGCTGTCGTGGAGAAAAATGCACCATGAGCTCACTGAGCACTGCTCATTTTTAATGGGTATTGAACATTATTGCTCTCCATCCATGGGTTTAATTTGGTCTTAATAGGAACAGTCATAGCTCCTGCTGAATTCGACATTTAAGTGAAAGGATAAGAGGGGATAAAGGCCAGACTGCAAGGTTACAGAATCTGGTGATGCCACATTACACTCCAATTAAACAGTGCTAGAAGTGACATTTGTAATCATTTGCAAATGGTTAGAAACAGGGGTTTGATGTATGTTTTGTATAAATTTTTTTCCTTGGCTATGAAAAAGAAGCTCATGTTTGAAAAAAGTGACTCATTTGAAGATACTAAAAATTAGACTCCATGACTGAAGTTGGTTGGTTGTTTGTTCGTTCGTGGTTTTTGCATGTAGAATGAAAGAAAGGAGAGAAGAAGCCCCCCACAGTCAGTGAGTTGAAAAACTGGACTGCTGCACAAAATGCAAGACATTTAACCTAGTCAATTCTATAATCCAATATAGCAATTCACATGTCACAGAGTCCCCAGAAAAGATATTTAAAATGCAAATTGCACTGATTTTATTTAATCTAATCCTTTGGATACCTGAGGGCTTTTCTGCATCCCAGTGCTTTCCATTCTTTGTTTATGCCTTGTGCTCAGGCAGGACAGCAAAATTCTCCCACCAACACCAAGGAAAAGTCACATAAAAGGTCTGGCTTGTGCTTTCCCTTATAATTTTGTCAGCCCCTGTTTCTGAGGTATTTCTGAGTGTCCACCTCCACAGTCTCCAAGCTGTGGACTGTGGCCTTCCAGTACTTTTCCTTGGATCCTAAAACCCATAAATTATAAAAACCACAGCTCTACATGTGGCATAGGCAGAAGAGAGAATTTGTTGAACTTTACAGGCTGATAAACATAAATCACAGGACATCAGAGAGTTCATATTAAACTACAATTAAATAATTGGTTTGATGTATTGTTTCTTCTTAATTTCACAGTTGTGTAGCCCTCAGCTCCATGCCCCAGACCTCAAGTGACACCTCCCATCCCTTCTCTGTCATGGTACAAAAAAACCCCTCAAGTTGCTGCCATCCCATGGTTGATCCTAGAGCTGAGCTGCTCCCAGGATCTGCCACTCCTTCCATACATGGGTAGAAGTTTGCTCAGCTACACCAGCAGCAGTGGCAGCTGAAAGAGGTGATTTTTGTGATTCTGAACTCTCTGCCATTCTCTCCCCCATGACAAAGGCAAAACAAGGACTGCTGCCAGCACACGGGTGGGAAAGGAAGGTGCAGATCTTGGAGTGTTCCAGCTCAGGGGGATGAGTGTGACTGATCCCAGAGACAGACCTGGGGCACTGGCTGTCCTTCACTTCCTCTGCAGCCACCTCACTGCAGAGTCCTTCCCAGGGCTGCCAGTCCCAGGTGAGTGTGGCTTTACTGACTGTTTCTAACAAAGGAAGCCCCGCTTACCAAGCCTGAGCCAGACCAGGATTATATTCTCTACACTACAAAAGGGAGGCCAAGCACAATATTTTGGCTGAACAACCTGGTCTTTTTAGCTCCCCAGGGCTCAGCTTCTGGGTCTGCTTCCCCAGTCCTGGAGTTCAAGATAAGTCTGTATTTTACTTTAAGAATTAATAGGGCTGAAGTAAGTAATTGCTGAAAATTCTCTCCCTCAGGAGATCAAAGAGCTCTAGTCATTTGCAGTTGGCTTGAGGAGGGAAGTCAGTATTAAATGCAAGCTCATCTCCACAGTGCTAAAGACTTCCTCTAGCCAAGACACTCAACAGAAAAAGAAAAACACAAAAAGAGGAATGAAAATGTAAAACATAAGCCCATCTTTGGAGACTATTGACTCACAGAGGCTCAAAATGAGGACAGTTAAGAGAGGATAAAGTCCAGCTCAAGGGATGGACAGGTCAACTGCAAGTATGAAAATGGTGCTGGCAAACTGGGAGCCCAAAGAGAAAAACTATTTTCTAAAATGATCTGAGTATTTTCTATGAATATGTATGGATGCTTTGATGATTGTACTCTCATTATGGTAAGAAATAATGTCAGCCCAGTACAGAATTTGTACAAATATTACTTTGTTTCTTAAGTTTAAGAATAGTTGGACCTTGGTATGTCCACACTGTCAACAATGATAATTTCAAGACAGATCTAATCCTTCAATAACATCTCATGGGTGGATTTTGGCCATAATTGTTTGTGTTCCACAAAAGTGAGAGAGATGTGGAGCACTGCATCATGCTCAGAATTTCACTGGGTTTCTGACAGGAAAGCTTGGCAATAGAACTATCAGAAAAAATAAACAACTAGACTGAGCAGGAGGGCAGCCTCTGGTTTGAATGGAAATTATGGAGAACAGATTGGGACGGTGTTCAATGGGGACATTGCACAACATTTTAGAGAGAAATAAGGTATGAGCAGGATGACATAGAGAACAAAGAAATAGGAAGGCTCACATTTTCAAAAAAGGCAATGAAGTTAAGGAAATACCTATGGCTTTAAGTCTGTGAAAAACAGGATCATTGCTGCATATCCAGCCTCAGGCCAAGTCAGAATGGTTGAAGTACTGTTTGAGATCATCTAAGCCTCATGATGTATTGCTGAAATTATAACATACATATAAATATATATATATATGTTATATA
>VXAC01003688.1:39376-64955 GCA_013399225.1 Rhipidura dahli
ATATATATAAATGTTGTTATATATATATAACAAAATAACCCAACACCTCAGAACATAATATCACAAAATCATAGAATGGTTTGGGTTGAGAGAGACCTTCAACAATATCTAATTTCAATCCCCCTGCCATGGGCAGGGACAGCTTCCACTGTCCCAGGTTGCTCCAAGCCCCATCCAATCTGGCCTTGAGCATTTCCAGGAACTGGGCACCCACAGGTTCTCTGGGCAGCCTGTGCCAGGGCCTCACCACCCTCATAATTAAAATTTCCTATTTGTAGATGATTATATTGAGAAACTGCAATATCCTCCAAGAGAGGAGGTGAGAGAAGCACAGTTATGTGTGCTGATTGAGGAGAGGAAGGATTGTCATGTGGTCAAAGCTGAGATATGGTGCTTATAATAATTGTCTAATTGTAATATAGGTTTCCTTAGGTGCCCACAGTGCAGCTCCACTGAGCACAAGCATTTGAGATGTGTGGGGTTACCCTCCCTGGCCTGAGGGTGACATCCCAAACAAACACACAGGTCTCCTGTAGGTTCAGAAATGCTGCATCTGCCAGATCTGTCTGGCTGCCTTTGACACCCCAGTGCATCTCAAAGGACATGAGATTCCTTTGTGTCTGTGCCTGAATTGAGCCCTGATGTGCCACCTCATTCCTGACTTCTGAAATAGGTCTAGGATTTGAAAGACCTTCTTTTCTGGAATGAGGTATTTAGTGAATTTGATGGTCTCTGTGGGCAGGGTTCAGTCTCAAGTTCAGACAACATGACAGAAGGGCTTGCATGGAAATGTCTACATGGAAACCAAGTGTCTAAGTCAGCAGAGAAGATCCCCTTGAAGGGTAAACTCAGCCAGTCAGTCACCAGGTACCTACTTTTGGAAGATCTCAGTCACTGTTCCCAAAATGAGGAGTGGTAGAGATGTATTTATAAGTGCATCTTTGCTTTGACTGAGTTGTTTCCCCTAGAGAAACCTTCTGCTCTTCTCTTTCTTATTAGGCAAATTGTGTTTTTCTATTCAACACCTCTACAGCAAGAGTCTTTTTTTTTTTTTTTTAATAGGCGAGTAGATGTTGATGGGAGTGTCTCAAATATACAATTGAAAATGTTGAACTAGGCCTAGAATTTTTAATAACTTAGGAAAAAGAAAACTTAGCTGCACAAGGAAAACCTTGCAAGATGCTGTGAGGACAAATACTGCTGCAAAGCTGGAAGGAGGCCAGAACACAGTAAGTCAGAAAGACAGAAGAGAAACTAAATGAGGGAGTGAAAAAATAAGACACAAGAGAAGACAGCTGATAGAAACACAGAAAAACAGGCAAAGTACAAACACAGACTTGAGGAAAGATGTAGAAACTGTAGAAGACACATACAAGCATGGTGAGAAAAAGAGCAAACCCCAAATCTGGTGTGCTGTAGCACCAACTGGTTGAATGGGATGCTGAAGTAGAGGACAGATTAAACAAAATTCTACTTTTGATAGTAAAACTGTCTTAAAAATACATGCCTTCTCCTTCTGCTCCCACACATATCACACATATTCCCACCTCCTTGGCTGCACTGCTTGGAGAACTTCATTCTGTTTCCCTGCTCATTTTAAAGGGCTGTATTTCACTTCTATTCACCTTGTGTTTCTGTGCTCCTGGTTACAGGGCCACCTCATGAAGAGTGACAGAGTGACAACCTTGAGCTGCAGAGCAGGAGAGGAAGAAAACCACTGCCCATGGAGAAGGCCAGGGTCTGTGGTAGCTGCTGTGCCTTTGCCATCACAGCCAACAGATCCAGAAGTACTTTCTGACACAGCAAGTCTTTGGTTATCCTATTCTTCTTCTCTTTTCGCAAAGCTGTTCCAGCTGGGGAAGAGCTTGTGATCTCAAATTCTGTGTTCATTCTGGCTCCTCACAGCAGCCCTCATTACAATGCATACCAGGTCACTAGACATGGTCATTCCAGAAAACTAAAACAATGGACTTTTATTTTAAATGGTTTGGGGTTTTTTTTTTTTAACTTTTCCTTACCAGGTAAACTGCTGGTAAGAATGCCACAGAGAAAATGGGAGTTCATCTAGAACAGCTGCTGTTTGAAGGGGTGTGATTTCAGCCACTGCATGTTCTTCTCAGATGTGGCCAAAGACACATTAAAAAGGGCTTTGTCATGGTACTCAACGTGCTGAAATCTCAACTCTGCAGCCACAGCCTGGCAGACCCCAGCCCTGGGGGGGTCCTTAATAGAGGTTGTTCTCTAGAGGATAATGCCCAATGGCATCAGGAAAAGGATGAAAGCAGGACAGGTGGTCCCCTTGTAATTGCAGCCATCACCCTAAATCCTGCAGCTCAGAAACCACTGGTACCACTGGTACTCTTCTCATGAGTTTGGTGAGGCACAATTCACGACAGGGTTAATTCAAGTGCTGCCCACCAACAGAAGCTTGGCAATGACCATGTTTTAGGAAAGCTGTTGGTTGTGTACTCTCAAGTGGAACACCAAGAGAATGAAGGCAGCAGCACAAGGGACAAGACCTTGAGACGGAGCTGAGACAAGGTGAAAGAGTCAATAAGGTGTTACCAGTTTTGATCACATTTTGATATGGCTTTTCTTCACAAAACAAAATGAATGTTCATTGTTCTGTTGAAATGTGAGGATGCTAATGATGTCAGAGTTCAAGGAGTGTGCAGACAGTGCTTTTAGTCACAAGGTTTAGTTTTAGGTAGTCCTGCATGGAGCAGGGATTTGGACTGGATGATCATTAAGACTCCCTTCCGACATGAGATGCTCTGAATCCTTGCAATCTTACTAATGATGGCAGTGATCAGGATGTCCTGAGAGGCTCTCTCCCCTGAGACAGTAAAAATTTTAATGCCTTTTTTCTCCCTAGTGCTAAGGCTTTTACAGGGTTTGGCCTCTGCAAAACACCCCATCAAAGAGCAATCCAGGATAAGGGATGCAACACAAGGAGAAGGGTTAACATTGCACTGAGAAGCAGTGTGTGTGTTTTACAGAAACAGATGGCATGTAGAAGTATCTGTCAGGTCATTTTGACCCAGATGAGTGTGATTCTTCACAAAGCAAATAAACTGAAAGTATTGCTTGCTTCTTATTGCCTAGACTTAATTATATAATTAGAGCTGGTGCCTGAGACCAGCTCTGCACCAGCTCTGGAACTTACACTGCAGAAGCAGAAGTTCAGCCAGAAAACAAGAAAAACATAAGGGGAAGGGAAAAAAAAGCATAAATGTTTGGATGCACTAGGGAAAGTAGCAGAGATTGAAACAAGTGCTGAAGCTTGATGACGTATGACAGAAAATCAAAGAAGTTTTGTTGGTTGCTTGTGGTTGTACTCTTACAGCAGTGGACAATTTTTTCCTCCTACAGTGCAAACACCTATTTCATCCATAAGAGGAATTAAAAAAACTGTCTCTGAAAGTTGAAAGAGATAAGGTGAGCACTCATAGAAAGGAACAGCTGCTGCTGCTTTAAGGGTCTGCTGCTTTTTGGTTGGGTTTGTTTGTTTTTCTTTTTTTTTTTTAATATCTGACATCATTCTTTCCTGCTAAATATTTTAGGATCATCTTTTCCAGCATGCCTTTCAGTAATGTGCCTGGGTTATTCANGAGAACAAAGGGGCAAAAATTTTTGATGTTTCTGGAATTCTTTCTTGAAGCAGTGCTTTGAAATGCTTGACATGACTCAGACAACACTTGTAGCAGAATATTTGGGCATGGATCTTAGGAGCTTCAGGGTCCATGAGGTGCTGCACATGATTACAGTGCCCTGTGTTAATCACTGAAAGCAGGTGCATCATTACCCTCCATGTGTTGGAATCAGAATCCATGCACCAAGTGCCCAAGCACTGAAGGGAAATCACACACTTGTAAAAGTCCTGCATGTTTTTTTTTTTTTTCCCTTTGGGAAATACCACACATCTGCCAAAAAAAAATAAACCTCACAGGTTGTGCACAGGCAAGAGGATTGAGTTTTGGTGGACTTCGGGGCAATCCTGTAACAAAATTATTCAGAGAATCTTGAGAAACACTGGGAACCAGGTTCTTCTTGCCTCATGGTTAAGCAGATGAACTCCTGTATTCACATACTGCCCCAAATAGGGTGAGTCCAAGGCAGAGTTAACTATGTTTAGGGTAAATCTTAAACCCTTCTTTGAATCTAGTGCATGATCATAACACTGGAACAGTTAGAAGTTTAATTGTGAAACTACTGGGATGACAGCTCAGTCTAAAACTCTTCCGAATTTCCACCAAAAGCTTGGATTTGTTTGCTCTTCTTATGACATGGTAAATCTGGCTCTTTACTTGTCATCTGTCCTTCATTAAGACTGTATGCCTGAACAGTGTGGCTTCTTAATGAAGCTGTTGTGACATATGCAAATCTGTTCCATGGTGCAAACTCCACATAGGAACCTGGATGAGAAAAGGGACAGGAACAAACCTGGGCAGCAAAGTAAAGTAAGGTTTAATCTGGCAGCAAATTGGAAAGTTCATGCATTTTGCTCATTAAAACACCTTTAATGCACCAAATGGGATCTCTTATGGAGAATACTGCTCCTGTACATTAATTATAAGTGCCTTGAGGGAGCTGTAAGTGCAGCTTTGTTCAGTGTTACCTTGGTGCCTGACACCTTGCTGACACCACCAATCTGTTACCAAGAGTTTGCTGTGGAGCTTTCAAGCTCTCTGCTCTAAGTGGAGTGTGATGAGAGTTGTGAGGTAAACTAAACTGCTCTAGTAAATAAAAATCTTCAGTCCTCCCAAACCTCAAAATTTGTTGACTTCACTGACTTTTAGAAATCCCTGAGTCAGACCTTCTGCTGTGAATCATCGTGGCTTTGCATAAAGGAATGAAGCTCCACACACTCCAACAGACTCCAGGTTTAGTGGCTTTAAAGACCACTGAACCTGAATAGAATTATCATATATGAGAAATATTATATTCTTAAAATAATTTTAACTGGTTTTACCCTCTGCAGTGGGATGAGGTGAATCCTAATTTCTATTTCTCTCCACTGACTACAGATAAAAACGACTGAGGGCCTACCTTAAAAAGAGGCATCTAAAATATGAAACACATAAAATTAAATTAATCTCATCTACTGTATCTGAGTATTTTATTTCTATTTAAATATTCTTAATTTGGGAGGCTTGAGAATTTATTAATCATTCATCTTTTGGGAGGCTCAACAAATAGAAACTGCACCTAAATTTGCTCCTTACATAGAGTATAAAAGACTATTGCCACTCTTTCAGGTTTAGAGGAAAGTCTTTACTGCATTTAAAATAAATATGTAAACACTGCACAGTGGTTATGTTGTTCTTTATAGAGACCTGTCTGTGTAATGACAGATAAATATTTACAGTTATTTTTATATTTTAGACTTCTAGCTGACAGAAAGAATCATTAGGGTGTTATTTAGCAGCAAGGACTTCAGCAGTGTATCCTTGAGCAGTGGAAAAGCACTGCAGAGCTGAATATTCACTGACGTTCACCCATTTTATTTCAATGCATTTTATTTGGATGAATGTGGTCTGATTTTATATGGAGTCCCTTCTAAAGCTCATGAAACTCTATGGATTAAAAGAACCATAATGAACTATGTTCTATTCAAAACATTTGCATGTCTCCCTTGGTCTCTGATGTGTGCAATTTTAAGTGCCTCAGTTCTGATGATAAAATTCCAAGCCATTGATATAAATAGCAGGACAATTTATACATTTTGGTGAATTTTTTAAGGATTACATTTGATCCCCACAAATGCACACTTCCACATCTCATGAATTCTGAATAACAGGGAATTCTGATAGTGGACATATCAAACTGTACTTGGGATCAGCTTACAGTGTGAGAGCTGCATGTCTAAAAGTTCTTATACATTTTATGCTCAAATTATGGTTTGGAGAGTTTTCTCTTCTTTCCAGTTTTATTCTATACTTTATTCTATGACCTTTCCAAACTCCATGAGCTGCCTGAGCTAAATCTTTGTATCACATTGTTTTACTTTCCTTGTTTTTGGCAACATTTCCAACTATAAATGAATTTAGAGAGTAAGAAACCAGAAATATGTATTTATATTTGTAAACATTTAAGAAACCTCACCATATACATTTTTTCAAAGAGAAGCACTGACAGACATGAAAATAATAAATTAATAGAAGTCTAGGGAGCCTTAAATCTCTTCCTGTTTTATAGTGAAGGGTGGATGCAGTTCAGCCTCCTCTCATTTACACCCTTGAAATTCATTTCACCCCTCAGACAGGAATTGTGTCTATCTCCTCTTCTCAACTGTCTGTCTTTGCAGTTCTGTTTTCAAATGTTTTCCTACCTGATCATATTTTTGGGGGGTTTAAAGTTTTCAAAAATATTTTGTCCTGAGTTTAAAAATGTCTGTTTTGAGAAGAAAATTGGCCATTTCCTTCCTAAACCTCTGCTGCAATCAAGGCTGATACCAGGAACCTTAGTGCTTCTCAAGTCCTCCAGTTTGGAAATCTGGAGTGATCAACAACATTGATAGGGCTATCAGTATTGTCTTTCTTTTGCATATTATTTAAGTCATTAAAACTCTTCCCTGGAAACAACTGAACTTGTGAGTTGGCAAGTTTTGGAGGCAATAAAACTGATTTTTAATCAGGATTCTTCTCAATGCTATTTATCATCTCCCTGTCCAAAAAACACTGTTAACTTCCAGCACTCCCTTGTGTAAGTCCTTGTACAAATATTTAAAAAGGAAGTGTAGTTCTAGAAAGATTCAAATATTTCACAGTGACAAGACCCAACAGTGAAACTGCAGAAGAAAAAGGACAAAGTGATTAGAGAATTAAGTAATTCTAGAACAATTCTAGTGATTCTAGAATAATTTTTACAAAATAAATGCTTTTTAATAGATGGTTCTTATATGACCTTCCACTGAACCTTGGAAAAGACACTGTATTTTCTACCTCTTTATCTATAAAATGGAGATTTCACAAAACTTGATAGATTTGGGAACTAAAAAAACCCAATTTTCACTGATCTTTTCCTACTATAAACATGCCAGCATATTCATGTTTCTGTGCATTTGGATCAACAATTAACTTGTCAAACAACAATGATTACCCAAAGGATGGTTTTGGACCCAGGTCCTCACACTGACAGTGAACTCATTCCAGCATGTATCAAACCCCAGTTGTAAAGAGTAGTTATGAAATGGAAAAATTTTTCTATGGCAAGCAAATTGTTGTATGATAGTAAATAAATAAAAGAATTCTTTTTAATAACAATTGTCACATGTGCAGTTTGCACAGCTATTCTAAGGTAATTTTAATTTATGAACTTAATACTAACTTCAGCATATTTCTTTATACAGTATGGCAACATATTTTTTTTAAGTTCATAGGCAAATACAAATTGTAAAAGTTATTTTCCTAGAAATTTTGTTCTGTAAAATAAGCAACAAAGTCCAAGATGTGATCCAGCTTACCTGATACAGATGCCTACATTTAATCAGTTGAGCTTTGACTGTGCCCAGATACCCACAGAAGGAAGACTGTTATGATGAGAAGGCAGTTTGCCTATTTTATCTGATTTTCCTGCATGTGATATCTCTAAGAATCTGCTGGTTTTTACAATTTCATCTTGCTTTGCACATCAATCTGCTGCAGGCTTGTGGCCACACAGACTCTTTCACTGCTGCAGTACCAGTCTGCAAAGTAAAAAAATTAAATAGAGGCAAACTGAATTTACTGTAATTATTGGGTGGCAGTGACCTGTAAGTCCTTGGTTAAAAAGCTTGTGCAGCACTGCTACAATTATAGCATGCTCATAACCTTCTTATAAAGACAGTCCCATGTAGGAGGCTTTTCCTCAGTGTGTATTTGTTTTTCCTGTGGGTAGCAATGGCAAATAAGTGTTTTGGGGAGTGTAAGGAATATTTTATGCATAATTTTTCAGCCTCTGTATTTCTTTTCCAAAGGAAACGCCACAAACACATCTACCTGCAAGAGCTGCTGCCCCTGTGAGCCTTGCCAGCTTAACATTAGTCATGCTTAGCAGCACTTCACTGGTTTGCAGAACACAATTACATTTGGAAAAATAAATCTGCATTTCTAATAATTGTTTGCATGGGATTGAAATGGAACAGCAGAGAAAAGTGTTTGTAAATAGAACAGACTCTGGTGAAAAGTGCCACATTACTCTTCATCCTTTGTCCCCAGGAAAAGGATGAAGCTGTGATAACTTACTTTCTTGCCTGTCAGACTGTCCTGAGTTGAAATAGTTCATATTTGCAGGGAGTGAACCATGTTCCATGTGAGGGCAGTGGCAGCAGTCCAATGGTTTCTCTTCCCAGGAGCTGGGGTGTTATGGTGCCAAAGCCTCACCCATGGTGGGGTTTTGCAAACTCCTGCCACTGACATCTGACCATGGTTTTCCATGTTTTTTTCCAGGGCTGTTTCATTCTCTTTCCAGTTTTATTCTAGTTATAGGAGCCTAAGTAGATGCAGAAAAAGATGGAAATACAGGAAAAAACAAAAGCAANAACCAAACAAAAAAAACTGAAAAACAAAACCAAAAACAAAGACAACAAAAACAACAAAAACAACAAAGAAAAAGAGAAAAATAAGCCATGTTCAAATCATCTTGCATTCTGAATTAGCTGAAACATCACACCTTCCTCTGCAGTGGTGTGCAGGGAGCAGGATGCAGCCCATGGAGCTCCTTGGTTCACTTGTCACTTCTGAGGGAAGGAGCATTAAATCTGCATGGGATGCCATTGCAGACAACTGCCTGCTTCCTGAATGGACATGGCTAAAATTCCTCACAATTCCTTGGTATTAAGGGAAAGAGTTTACTTTTGTCCACTAATAATGACTTTTTCTAGGACATGGATCAAAAATGAGATAATTCTACCATCAGAAATTAATGGGCTTGTTAACATGATGGCTGGTACACCCTCAGTGATGAAAACCCAGTCAGGGGGAAGGTTTTGTGTTTGCTTTTGTTTGTTTGTGTGTGTGTTGTTTATAAAAATAGTGCAGGAATTCACATTCTCCATTGAAAGTACTAAATGCACTAATATATCTCTACATCACATGCAATACCAGTAAGTGGAGTACATGTGGTTGAAATCCTTCCTCCAGTGATTTCCAGTTCTTGAAGTTAATTAAATACAGCTTGTAGAATGATTGCTAATAATGCAGTGATAACATTCCAGCATCATATTTCATGAATATGCTGTTCATATTTTCCCCATTTCCATGATAAAGAAAGATGAACAGCTCAAAATACAGGTTTATTGCAATATCACTTGTCTTTATTAGTTGCCCTAAGCCATGTTAAATCCAGTGTTCTTTTTCATACAGTGGAAACTATCTTTTCTGAAAACACTTTGCTCCAGCATTTCTTTACTTTACAGCAAGTGATTCTGAGATCTTTACCTGCAGATGTCTCTTTGCTTTATGGAGTTGTAGGATGTGCTCTGTGGCAAAACAAAACACAAAGCTGGAATTCAAGCTGAGGGGGAAACTGTGTGTGCCTGGAGCTCCAGCTATAATGGATGTCTCCTGATTTTAGCATGGCTGTGATTCCAGCTATCCTGCCAAAAGGTGATGGGATTCCTGAGGGAAGGGAAGGGAAGGGAAGGGAAGGGAAGGGAAGGNGAAGGAAGGAAGTCCATGAAATAGGTATGTTTCCAATTTACTCTGTTTTTTTTTTTTTTTCCTAGATTTCTGCAACAACTTGGGAAACATCATTCAGTTCTTTATTAATTTAATTTTAAATTTAGTAACTGAATGATTTTGCAGTGCCCATTTCAGCATTGTTCACTTTCTTACTTTCAGCTTCCAGCAACACTTGTGATCAATGTTTCCCTTCAAATTTAAAATATCATAATTCCATTGGAGATCTTCTATAAGCAGGAAGCTTCTTCTGTGTCACAGCACAAAGGATCTGGTTGATGCTCTTATCTACTGAAAACTGACTTTCTGTCAGCTGCAATATAAGTTGCTTTCTGAAAGAGATGTGAAACTGTTGGACAAACAGTGACTCATTTTTTACTTATTTCAGTCCATTTCTCACAATGACAATGATTTTCAACCTTTTGCAATTGGAGGACCCTTAAAACAAGAGCTGTGTAACTGTGGAACTCTGCTCAGTAATCCAAGGCAGTGACAATAGGTTTGTCACCATTTGTGGGTTATTATCAAGTAATACAGTGTGCTGGAGCTGAGTTTATAACTACTGATCTTGAAGACATCAGCTGAATCCATGAACACACACTTGTATGAAACTTGCAACTGTGGTGCTGTACCTTCCTTCCCTGATTTTTGAAGTGCATGTGATGCTTTCTGATCCCATTTTTTCTGAAAACTTTTGCTGTTTAGCTGGACAGGAGGTCCAGATTTTTGAGATTAAAACAGGGATTTAGATTTCTGTAAAATTTGCAGAGTCAACCAGCAGAAATAATACAGCTTCTATGAAGGTGCACCTTAATCTGTCTCAGACTAGGGAGGGTCCCCCATACTGCAGTGCTGAGTAGAGAATCTGGGGAGAGAAACCCTTTTATGCCTGTTTTCAGGAGTGCCTTTTAGTGGCTTCTAAGCTGAGTGCTGCAACAGTGATGCTGTTGCTCTGAAGTTCCCAGAGAAGAAAATATATCAGCATGAAAATGAGCTGGACCAGTTGCTCCCCTGTGGATATGTTCTTCAGCTGAAATAAATCTCTTATTAATGGAAGAAAGCTCTGAATGTTTGCTGGAAGGTGGAGGGCAATGCATTTAGCTGGAATCCTTCTCATTCTGCTGGGAGGGGCAGTACTATTTTGCTTGACAACAGAGCAGCTATCAGAAAAGGAGAGAAAAGACAAGCTCTGAATTAAATGTACTTCTGGAGTGGGTTTAAATTTGTTCCACTGCTAGTAGAGGGAAATTTTAAGAAGGGCCAGATGCCAAATTGGAAAGGAGTGAAAGCTAAGAGTGAGTCTGCTACAAGCTCAGAAAGAACCTATTTAACTTGTACATTATGTTCTCTTGTGTTCAAACCTGTCCTTTGCTGTATTTCTTGAACAGCTGTACCCAGGGTTCAGTGTTCCAGCAGGCAGGTCTTCTCTTCCACTCTTTAAATCTTCCAAGTGAGCTACTGAATTAATCTGCCTATCATTTACATATAAAGAGCCTCACTCAGAGCCAGATAGTTAAAGATGTTTAAGAACCTGAAACTCAGAGAGAACAAAAATACCCTTAAAATCTGGCTCCAAAGGCATTTGAAATTGCATGTTCTTCTACATTCCTACTCAGGTCTTACTTTGTTAGGTGTCTAGATTAAAATTTCAAACATAACATGTAGTCTGTTAAATTTTAATATGCACGAAAGTGCAGTTGCATCAGAGTAGAAAAACATGCACCAGACCTGGAAAGATTTGAGTTTCTGTGAGTTAAGGAGGACCTGAACTGGAAATTCAGGGGTTATTTGACAGTGTTATTTGCTGGAATTTGTTCCTTTATTCTCATCTTACCTGTAAGAAGCTGTGTTAGCTGCTCTAGCTAGAATTAACCCAAATCATACAATGGTCAGTCAGTTTGTTCTTACTGTTCCATTCAGAAAGTCAAAATAACTTGGAACATGTTGTAGTTATAGGCATTATTTAAATAGCATGTACTGACTCCTTGTTCATCCTTAAGTATTTCTTTCCTTCCACAAATTCTTATAATCAAAATTTAAACAAAGGTGGATGCTGCCATTGGGAAGCCTACTGCCGTTTCCAAGGGGGAAAACGAAACCCTAAGATCCATCTCACTTGGATTCCTCACTTGCACATGACTGTGAAGCACTAAACAAAGCAACTTTCTGATGCTGGTGTCTGTGATCTCTGCCAGCCCAGTGCAGTGAGACACATGGCTTGAAAGGCCTCTCATTCCGGGGGTCTGCTGAGGAGTGAAATGGGAGGAATTTGAAATACGTGGAAGAAAATGCCTGCACGCCGAGGATGTGCCTGGCTGGACTCTGCAGCCGCTCGGCTCTGGCACCTGGGCTCTCCCTCTGCTGGCCGAGTCACGGCTGTAACAGGGGTGAGTCCTGCAGGGCTCCATTGCTCCAGATGCCTCAAGCACTGCATCCTTTCGGGCAGCTGCACTAGCTGGGCCAGTGGGGACCTTCAGTGCAAAACTGCACATTTTTCTCCATCGCTGATGCAAAGGTCTTAGCAACATTCAAAGACAGGTGCTTCATTCCTATAGCTGGCAGGAGTATATATTGTTCTGATAGTTCTTACTTGTTACTGTAAGTAATAACTGTTTTCAAATGAAAAAGGAGATCGAGGAATATTGAAACACATCCCTCAGCTTACAGATTTCAGTGGAGGATTAAAGACCTCAACTGATGCTTATTCCAAGGTGCTGCACAGTTTGTTATAGTCCTCTCATCCCATTATGTCCCAGGAAGAAGAATGTCCTGTATATTTTCTGTCCTTCTGTCCTCTTACTCTGCTATGCTTCCCTAACTCCTCTGTTCCTTTGGAGATGGGGAATCAGGGCAGCATACCATATGCAATCTGTGGATGCACCATCCATTTTCAGAGCTGTGTAATAACACCTGTTTTGTTTTGGGTTTTTTTTATCTTCCTTCTGAGGCAGTTCCCAACCTCTTGCCTGCCCTACAAAGCACTGATGTAATATTTGCATTTAACTGATGCAATATTTGCATTTAACTGATGCTGATGATTTTGATGATTTGTGAAGTCCATCCCTGATCAAATAGGATGCTCATTGTGGGTAAGGCTGAGGGATTTTATCTATTAACAAGGACATATAGCGACAGGACAATAAGGGAATGGTTTCAAACTGAATGAGAGTAGGTTTAGATTAAGTATTTGGAAAAAAATTCCTCCCTGTGAGGGTGGTGAGGCCCTGGCATAGGTTGCCCAGAGAAGCTGTGGTGGCCCCATCCCTGGAAGGTTTCAAAGCCAGTCTGGATGGATCTCTGAGCAACCTGGTCTAGTGGAAGGTGTCACTTTCCAGAGCAGAGTGGTTGGAACGAGATGATCTGTAAGGTCTAATCCAGCCCATTATGCAGTTCTATGTGTTTGTGACTCTATGATTTCAATGGGTCTTAATGGACCTTCTCATCCCCCTACATCTGTTATGCCATAACATCTCCCTTGCCATGTGGCTCCATGGGTCATTTGCATTCCATACGCCTTAAGGTGAGAGCAAGAGCCAGCAATAGCTGTGATCCTGTCATTCTGTGCTACAACCTACTGAGATTTCCCTTTCTCCTTCTTTCTTGAAAAGAGGTATCAGAGATTCCCTGGTGGGGGAAAAAAAAATTGTTTTAAAACAAACTCAGAAACAGAAACTTTCTGAATGCCTGAGCTGAAAAATAAGCACCTAGATGTGAATATATGACACAAGAGAAATATTCTTGCTGAAAGAAAGAGGAGAATGCCAACAAGAGTCAGAAGTGAAAGCGTTCTGACATTGAAAGAATACCAGGGAATGGGAAGATCTCCAGTTAGAAGCCAGAATACATTAATTAGTTATATGGCTTTTTCTGATGTTATTTTTTTCTCACTCATAACCCCCTAAATCTAGAATTTTTAGAAGCTACAAGGTTGAAGTTGCAAAATAATTCATTAATAACCAGCTTGTGTTCTAGTGCAAGGGACAAATGTTGCTCTGAATTGTGAAGGTAGAAATCAGGGTCATCTTCTTCTGAGTCAGTGAAAAGACAGCCCTGGAACATCTGAGCAGACGAGATCAGTATCAAGGCCAAGGTGTTTTGCCTGACAAATGGTTTATTAGGAAATGTTCAACTCTCCAGGGTCTCAGCAACTGCTTTTCTCATTATTGCATGAACCATTTTCCTGAGTCTTTCTGAAGATCCTTTTTATCATTTAAAACCATTTTCCTTAATTCTCCCACCTCCCAGATGCTGAGCCCCTAACAGCTGTGTGTTGTGTGCAGGATGTGAATAATATTTTACAATATTGGCTGACAACCAGACTTTACCTGAGCCTTGTTTCTTCTTTCATGGGATTCTCCTTTTGCACTGCTATTTTACACTTGGAGTAACTCAGCAAAATAGATAGAAATATGTGTTCTTTAAAATGAATGGAAAGCCCTGGGACAATCTACTTAAGTCTCAAATAGAATCAGCTTAAATTTTTGTATTTTCACTGCTGCAAAACAAATGCAATGTCACAAAGGAGCTGAGAAATACAAAGAGATCAGACTTAGAGAAAAGTGCACTAGTGCTGTTTCAGTCGAGGGACAGAATAAGCCTAAGCTAACTATTCACCTCTTGCCTTTAACCTGCTATTTTTAGCTTTACAGGTTTTATAAGCTAAATCAGGAAAGGCAGTGGAGAATGTACAGTAAAGAACAGTGAAGTTGTATGACAAGGAGATGTATTAGATAAACCTAATATACCTCTTCCAACTAAAATCTGTGATTGTAGAAAATAGTGCAACTGAGCACAGCTGAGGTCTATTGATCTCTGTCTCCACTGACTTCACATGGCAGAGAAATTTTTCCTTCAGCCCAAACAATTATCTTCTTCTGTATCTTCTTTTCTATTACAAAAATGTAGACATCTTCATAGGTATGGACTGTCTTTTCCAAATCAAATGCTTATTTTTTTTCAATGCATTTTGTTTGTTTGTTTGTTTTCTTTGATATTTTTTGGTAAACAAGTCACCTGGGCTCTGCAGCACTTGGATGACCAGGTTGTGAAGTGACAGATTGACTGATAAAAAAGATCTATACAGCTGGGTTCACAATGATAAAACAGACAGCCAAGCCTGGGATCTATGTTCCAACAGAGGAGGGGGAAGGCCAAAGTTTCTTCTGCTTTGCCAAGAGAGAAAAATTCACCAGAACATCCTATACTGACCATTGGTAATGGTACAGGAGGTTAGAACCAGAGGCTGAAGTCACTGATCCATGCACTTGCAGAGGGGATTAAAAAGGGTAAAGCACCTGCAATCACAGAGGAAAGAAAAGCCTGTTCAGAAGCAACCCAAGCAGGTGGACAAAAGGAAATACATAAAATAAGGAATAGGTGAAGAGTTTGCTGTGCACAAAACACAAGGCAGAGCAGCTGTATTTGCTGACTGATGTCTGTGGTGTCAGAGACTACACAGAAAAATTATTCAAGTCAACTGAAAGTCAAATATGAGACACACAGACCTAGATTCAACTAATTAAATGACTAACACTTGGATGACTACATATTCTCCAGAAGAAGGTGTCCTGAAGTAGACAGAATAATAATGGAGGAATCCTGCATTTGGGTTGTATACTTGGCAAAATTTTGGTGAGCTGAAAATTCTGGAGGTAGCTGTGTATGTACTGGTTGTCTAAATTTACACTAGATGAATCACAGTGCCTGGTTTTATCTGCCCTCTGTGCAGGACTTGTGACAAAAAAAAAGTTTTGTTGCTCACATGGGTATAAAATCATCAGAAGAGTACTGCAGGCTCGGAGAGGAGATCACAGAAAAATTGAAAATCTCAATAGAAAACTCAGCAACACAAAAGTATTTGGCATCTGCCTACATATGCAGGACAGATGCTATATATTAGTAGAGGAATGCTTAAGTAATAATTAAGGTTTCTCCCTAAAGAATGTTCAGTTTCTCCTGACAAAATTAATTGTGAAGACACTAAAGGAGCTGCAGCAAATTGCAGAAATACCTGGGCATTTTTCTATTATGCTCCTGTGCTATTTTGGATCACTAATAAACAATCTGCAAACAGGATGGCAGTGCTGACATTGGAATTCAGCTTTCAAATAAGTAGACACTGAGGTAATCTAATATTCTGATGAGAATTATTTGCTTGCCTTCAGCCAGAAACCCAAATCTTTATGCTGAAGATGTTCAATAACACAGAAAAGAGTAGAAAACACCAATGAAATAAGCATTTGCTCCCAAGGTACTATGTGGAATCCAAGAGCTGTGGATCAAGCTGTGGATCAAGCTGTGGATCAACAAGTATGTTGATGTGGGGATCAAGACATGGACAGTGGTGTAGGTGTGTTTCCTCAGCCCAATTTATCAATGAATTCCCTGCAAAGAAATCAGTCTTTGAACAGTCCCATTCAATCAGGCTGCAGGTCCAGGCTGCAGGTATTCTAATCACTACAGCATTTTATTCTGGCAGAGTGATTTTTAAAATTGTGTTTATTTTTCCTGTCATTATATCTGGCAGGATGAAGGTAGCAGGAGGTGCAGTATTTTGTTCTGATTCTATGCTCTTTTTCAATAATTCTGTGAAATTTATTTTCTGAGCAGACAGGAGCTTTTATGTTCATCAGACTATGATTTTGTTTTGTTGTTTTCCACTCTTTGCTGTAGTTAAAATTGAACTGAGTAAGTCCAGAGGAGGCAGCTGAGATGCTCAGAGGGCTGAAGAACCCCTCCTGGGAAGACAGGCTGAGAGAGCTGGCGTCGTTCAGCCTGGGGAAGAGAAGGCTCTGGGGAGACTTCATTGTGTCTTTGCAGTACCTGAAGAGAGCCTGTAAGAAAGATGAGGACAAAGACTTTAACAGGCCCAGTGGGTGATGGTTTTAAACTAAAAAAGGGTTGATTTAGATTAAAGAAATAATTTTTTTTTTACTGTGAAGAAGGTAAAACACTGGCACAGGTCGCCCAGAGAGGTTGTAGATGCCTCATCCCTGGAGATACTCAACATCAGGTTGGATAGAGCTCTGAGAAACCTGATCTAAGTGAACATGTCCCTATTCTCTGCAGGGCTGTTGGACTAGATGACCATTAAAGGTCCCTTCCAATCCAAACTGTCCTATGATTCTGTGTTTCCATGGTTGATTCCATGTTTCTATGATTCTATTCTATGGCTCCATGGCCAGCTGGCCTGGAACAGCTTTTCTCTGAGCTATTAAAATTCTCAATCTCCAGGGAGGATGGCCATGTACAAACTTGGTTTTGGGAGCAGTTTCTTGCTCATACTAATTCCCAGGTGTGGCCAGGGTTTGTTTGGGTCAGTGCTCACTGAGGGGAAGCAAACACAGCATGCTGGTGGTCACTCTGAGCTGCAAAATGGGCACAGTCCTCACTGGAGGTCTTCTGCAGGTGCCACCAGCTCCTTGGAGAGATGCATTTGCAAGGGACAGGGCTGGGTCAAGATGAGCAGAAATACAACTGAGCTCACCAGACAAGACAGATCTGCTGATTTGTGAAGGATGAGGACAGCTAACTCCTGCTGAGCTTGCAACCAAGCTGGGAACATGCTTTCATGGGAGCTGGAAGGATACAGTGAACTGTGGAACACTCAGTAGTCATTACTACTGCTACTGATAGAGTCTGATTTAGGGTAAAATTCCAAGTTAACTGGATCAGCTCCTTAAGTCACTAATAAGGGAAACACAGTTCCCAGCTCCCACAGTGCCCAGGATTATGTATTAGGCACAATGAGTGCCATGCAGCAAGTAAATTCCCTTTTTTATCATAAAACAGGCGGTGAGGACTCACTTTTTTTAATCTTCAGGGAACTTTTTCAATGCCAGCTTTGTAAACTTTGTTCAGAGCCAAACAGAATTTTAAAAATCTAGCAATGGCAGAGAAATACTTTTCAAAGAGAAATTCCCTGCAATACAGTGCCATTGTTGTGCTACATTTTCTTTTGAAGTGCCAGCAAGAAACAATTAAGGAGCAGCACTTGTAATGTATAATTGATGGTTTGCAGGT
Organism: Rhipidura dahli; assembly: GCA_013399225.1. Lineage (NCBI taxonomy): Eukaryota > Metazoa > Chordata > Aves > Passeriformes > Rhipiduridae > Rhipidura > Rhipidura dahli. Next base: position 57,058 of record VXAC01003688.1, read on the forward strand.
ATCTAAAAACTTAGAGCAATTAGGCCCAGGGTGCAACATTACTTATTCATCACCATCTGGAACTTATAACTTTATAAGCCGTGCTATAGTTTATGTTTGTCTGGCAGAAATGGCAAGTTTAGTGTTTAAGTGCTGCATTATGCTGCAGAAGGTAAATATTTAATGGTGTCCCGACATAATGCAGCTGACTGGGATAAGGGGAACATGTTCTGTGGTCAGAACACAGCAGCATGTGGATACTGCAAAATAGAGGGAATATAATGCCCTCTTGAGAGAGAGAGGACAGACAATACTTCCAAATAACTCCAGAGCACTTCTCTTGCATCAATAGAAGGATGTGTCATTGATCCTTGGGTCACAGCATGCATTATGTGGTAACACCTGGGATTCAACTTCAGATATGATTCAGATGGATGAAAGAGTACCACACTATATTTTTTGATGCTAGAGTAGAAGCAGGCTAAAAATGGTAGGAAGTCTTGGAGAAAATGTTTTCTTTTTAAAAAAAGAAAGTCATTTTATCAAGCATCGAACCCGTCCTAGTTGCTGTTTTGACAAATTTCCTACTGGAAAACAAAACAAAATCAAATCAAATCAAACCCCAAATAAAAATACAAGCACAAAGAAAAACCAAGCCCAACCACAGACCCAGAAAATTTAATTTTATGAGTCTCAAAGTTTTCTAAAGGGTGTGGCCTCTCCTTGGACAGAGAATTAATTTTTCTTTGTTGTATTACCCCCCTTAAAACCAACGAGCAAAATTTGGGTGAAACATTCTGCCTGGATCTATTCCAACATTCTCAAGATCTTAAGTTCAAAGTAATATTCAAGAGATTGGCTTGATTTGTTACTGGAAAAATTCTTACAGCATAGAAATTCTTATGGTTCTGGAGGATTCAATTCTACTCTGCTCTGGTCTGGCAACCCACCCTGGCTCAGCTGAGGCGACTGGCAGTGGATTGATCTGCTCCACCTCCAGCCAGCACACAGAAAGGAATCCTGCCGTTAACAACTATCTTTTAAAGAGGTAAGATGGGTGAGATTAATTGATTTTTGTGCACTGTCACCTGTCTCACAGATCCTGGCAAGTACAGTCACACAGCTTAAAGTATTTGGTAGGTGTTAATATCCTGCCTTTATGGCTGCTCTGCATTCATTCAGTGCCCAGGAGTGTAAAGCATCTCTAGGGGTAGGATAAAGGTCCAGTTTTAATTGTTCACATTAAACAATTAAATGTAGGACACAATTGCAAAGAATGGCATTGTGCAGTAGATTGTATTGACTCACAGCTTGATTCAGCTGTGTTTTCCTGACCCTCACAGGCCAACAAGTATGACATTGACCATCCTGGATTAATGTTGTCTTATCTACAATATCAAACTGACTGAAACCAGTGTTCACTTTCTTATCTTCATTTATTATCTCTGATTGACTTAGGTCCCATTCTGCATGCACTCTTATTCATCCATTTAATTGATTTACTTGATTTGTTTCAAATGCCCTCACATAAATCTAAAGTTGTGCAAACAAACTGGACTTTCTTCAGCAACTGGGTTAAAACACCAGAACTTTCACTTATTCAAATAGTTCTGGCTCTTGAGTCAGTCTACACAGGAACAGAATTGTGGAATCATAGAATGGTTTGTGTTGGAAGGGACCCTAAAGATAACCTTGTTCCAAACCTGCTGCCATGGACAGAGATGCCATTTACCAGACCAGGTTGCTCAGAGCCCCATCCAGCCTGGCCTTGAACACTTCCAGGGATGGGGCAGCCATGACCTCTCTGAGCAGCCTGTGCCAGTGTCTCACCATCCTCTGAGTAAAGAATTTCTTCCTAATATCTAATCAAAACCTGCCCATTTTCAGCTTTAAATCATTGCCCCCTGAATAGAATATGCTGTTGCCAGTGTGACTTCCAAAATGTCTGTTTTGCAAATAATTCTAGTTTCTGGAATCAGGCGATGACAAAAGTGCTTTAGTTTTCATGGTTACATAGAAAAACCAAAAGATCTGACCTCTAAGTTCTCAAAACCTGGAAGTGAATAAAAGCAGCACTTTTGCTTGGATTGTTATTGCTATAATCTCCTAATTTATTAGGGAGCTCAGCACATGATGTGTAACTGTTTGAGGATAATAATAATTAGACTCTTCCCTGTTCAACATTTTATCAGACAATATTGCAACCCCAGCTGAAGCCCTGAGCAAAATGAAACTTTGCTTTCTCATGTTCTGCTGTAGAGGAGATTAAAAGTATGCATTATTAGTATAACAGCACAGATTGTTATTCTCTCCAAAGTGCTTTAAGCATCATTTATTAACACCACTAAAATATTTAACAGCACTTTTAAAAAATTGCAGGAAAGGAAAATCAGTTTTATTTCACCTGGTAGATGGTCCTGTTCAGGGCAGAACCTGATCTGTATTGTTGCCTTATGCTTTCAAACATCTTGTGTACAATGGCTGAGCACTGAGACATACATCACATGAAGCTGGAGAGTAGCAGTGTTTATCACAGCAGGTTCAGGGGCTGATTAAGGTCTCTCCATCCCTGAGACCTAGGTAGCAGCTGACAAGGTCTCTATTATAATCCTTTTTTTTTTTTTTTTTTTTTTCAGGTCTGTGTCTACGGTGTTTGTGCAGGAGAAATCACTGTCATGAATCAGATGCAGAGCTGCACTGATATCCACACTGAGTCTTCTGAGAGAGTGAAACAGTCTGATATGGACCACCAGTAAATCACAGCAGCATCCCAGTAAAAAAATCCACCTTTTTGGAGGAGGAGAAGCACAACCCACCACTTCACTCCAAACACGGCACCTGCCTCTCCATTTCTGTGGAGCCAGAGACATCCTACTGTGGTCCATTCCACCCTTACCCATTCTCTGCTTCTGTGATTTACCTTGGAGGTAACCATCATTCAGGGAAGAGAAAATGGAGCTTTTCTTTTGTTTTTCAGTCCAGTTTGGAAAAAGCAGGATTGTGAAGCACAGCAGAGCCCCGTGTCCCTGGCATCCAACACCGTGTCCCAGCCGTGCTGTGTAGGGCACTACAGGTGTGCTTGAATCCAGGGAGATCTTTGCTCTCCAGGGTAAGTCCAACACTTCCCAGATCTTCAGAAATCAAGGGATGAGCATGCACAGCCAGATTGTCACAGGGGATTCATCCTTCTCCTGCTTTCACTCAGCATTCCTATAGGATCAGGTGCATCTGAGGGCAAGATGCATATTTCTGATGATTTCCCATCTCTTGTGGAAATCTGTAGGGGAAATCTCCCTGAGAACTACACAGCACATTGATTACCAGCCTGGACATAGCAGAGATGAAAAATGTGTTCCTGTTTTCCCATGTGGCTTCATGCCAGTTGGAATGGATCAAAGACTTGACACTGGGAACTGCAGCATGGGAAGCTGACCACGAACAAAAGAAACTGGGAGGCAGTTGCAGCTGCCCTCCCTGGCTGCAACAGAACTTCATTTACATTGCATTTCAAGAAAAGTCAAAATCATGGTAACCAACAACTTTTAGTGTAGTCATAGAGTAGGCAGCCTGGAGACTCTCATATCTTGGAATACCCCTGCCATAGATGGTGGGGGGAAATAAAAGGAATCTGTAAACATCTTCCAAGCTCATGTTATTTATGAGGAATTTGAATGGAAACATTCAAATTTAAGTGGTTTTGTCCATGAGAGTATTTGTCTATGTCACAGACAAACATAGAAATAATTTCCAGACTGTTCATTTAGCCTGTTTCCAGCCTAAACTTCAGCAGGAATGAAGCCTGGCAAAGTGGTGTATGCTCATAACAGAGACTTGCACTCCATCCAAAAGGCAGCAATGGTCTCAGTGGCACAATAAATGTAGTGAAAATAGGGAACTGATTGAGAACAGCAAGCAGAAGCACTCCAAAGCAACTTAGCAGGGACTTCTGATCCTTTTTGTTAGCAAACAATGACATTTACTGTCAAGAGCTGCAGAGGTTATCAGCTATCCATCTCCTCCATTGGGTGTCCCCTGGCTATTTTTGATTGGATTTCCTTTCATCAGGAACTACAGACCTGTGCTGTCCTCTAAACTTTAGCTATTGCATCACTTTCCCTTGTGCAGCCTTCGTTACACAACTATTTTTCCATTCTAGATTTATTTGTGAAGGTCACAGAGGACTGGCTGTGATAAGAGCCCAGAAGCCTTTACTTTGCTTCTGAATTGTTCTTGTTAATTCAGTGCTGATTGAAGATTGATACAGCCCTGGAGATCAAAGTCTCCTATTCCCCATGACAGCTCTAGCTTTTCCTCAGGACACTTTTGGCTTGACCCAGAGGTAGTACAGGTTCCAAATCCATTAAGTCCTTCACCCTTTTCATGTGAATCTCGTTGCTGTAAGTTTTGGTAATGGTTTTGTGCTATGAACGTCTGTTCTCCCAAAATTAAACTGTCATCTAACTCCTTCTGGTCACTTGGCTGAACTCAAATCACAGCTGAGAGTGCTCTGGAAGCCAGTTTTATTATTTTTCACAATAATTCGGTTTTTGAACTACCCTTTGAATCTTCAGCCACAGTCACTGTCAAACTTAACACCTATGAGAAAAGGGGCATCACCTTTCAGTTCATCTCTGTGAGAGTAATATCACTTGTTTAAAGCCACTCAAGGCCTGAGATGCTTCAAAATCTATATACAGGAATTTAGATTAATAACACTCTTGTAGTAGAAAGACCAGGCCACCTCAAATAAATTGCTTTAACATGTACAGATCAAGCACAGTAACAGAGCAACAACATGGCCACAGTAAGTCTTCTTGGATCAGTTTACCACAGAAACATAAAACAGAAACAAACATAAGCATCACTTCCCCTTGAAGACTTCTAATTGTGGAAGTTGTTGGGGTTTTTTTTTGTAATTTGAATGCATTTCTTTAACGTATATACAGATACACACAAGTACACAATTTAGTAAGAAAATACCCATCTTTTATAGACTTAGGTACACAGTGAAATCTCTGAATTTAAGCCCTTCTTCTATATTTGCATAAGTCACCAAAAGTTATTTGTATAACTTTCTTGTGCTTTCATTTTGAAATAATAATACTACTGTTATTATTAGTCCCAGATCTATAATTCTTTAAAATATATATTTATTCATAGAGAGATTTGTCATTTTACAATTTGAAGTAAATTTCTTTCAGTCTTTTTCTGATGCACCAAAACCTGTAAAGCACTTCTGTGTCTCTGGTTTTCAGTTGGTTTTGGACGTTGGAAAAGGTAACATTTCCTTGGTTTTGCTGGAATCCAGGGACTGCAGGGCTGCTTGACACTTGTGAAAGAAGTGCTAAGGAAAAGAGCTCCCCACACTTTTACATTTAGGCAGGGGACTGTCGCTGTTGCAACGTGGACATGTAGAAAAACCACACAGGGTCAGGCAGAAATGGCAGCAAGAGGCAATGTAATGGTTTTTTCCCAAGATTTTTATGTGTTGGTTTGCAAAAAGGGAGTTAAATGGCATAAAGTAATTGGTTCTCTGGCCATCCACCCCTCGACGGCATTGGCCCAACTCTAAGATGCCCATTCCCAAATGATTTTCTAGTTAAAGCCATAACAAAGTTGCAGGTGTGAATTTTTATAAAACTGGTAACTTTGTTTTAGTTAGCTTGCATGGGAACAACAGAGTTCTCACAAAATGCTAGAGAGCTGAAGAAATTCACTGCTGAAGCTCTTTCAGCATTCAGCGGGGACCATCACCCTAATGTGGCTGTGAGAAACACAAGCACAGTTTGTAGGGTTTGCAATGTGTGCACATTTAGTGGATTGTCATCTTCACAGAATCAGAGAATAATGGAATCACAGGCTGCAAGGGACCTTAAAGATCATCTTGTTCCCGCCCCCTCCCATGGCCAGGGACGTCTTTCACTAGGCCAAATTGTCCAAAGCTCCATCCAACCTGGCCTTGAACACTTCCAGGGATGCAGCACCCACAGTTTCTCTGGGCAGCCTGTGCCAGGGCCTCACCACCCTCACAATAATAGATTTTTTCCTAATACCTAATCTAATCTAAGGTCTCTTTCAGTCTGAAGTACTGCCTCTTGTCCTGTCACTCCATGCCCTTGTAAATACTCTCTCTCCATCTTTTTTTCAGGTTCCCTTCAGGCACCGGAAGGCCACAATTAGGTCACCCAAAGCTTCTCTTCTCCAGGCTGAATAATTCTAATTCTCCCAGCCTTTCCCCATGGGAGAGGTTCTCCATCCCACTGATCATCTTGGTGGCCTCCTCTGTCCTCACTCCAAGATGTCCATGTTCTTCCTGTGCTGGGACCCCAGAGCTGGATGCAGAATTCGGGGTGGGTCTCACAAGTCTTGGATCACTCACAAACAGCACAAATGACAACAAGAGGCTGAAGGTTAAACAGAGGGCAGAAATGGGAGCTCACCAGGACCTTGCTTCTGATATAACAGAGGAAAGGGGCCAGATGAGTTACAGAAATGTTCCCTCAGGGACCTCCTTCTCTTTCTGATTTACAAGCAACAGCGATACAATTATCAGGTAAACATCTGATGATTAAGAATATTAATACTTTACTTGTTTTTGGACCCAACTTCATGGTAACGTTTGTCCTTTGGAGAAAGTTGTTGGATGTTCCTATGACCAGAATGGACACTCTGTCCTTAATTACTTCAGTCCCTTTTTAGCCTGGCTCGGTGGGGTCCCGCATGCCCCCACAGAGCACAGGCAGGGTGGGTAAAATGTCAGTAGTAAGGAGTTGAGAAGGGTACTGCTATTCATCCTGGCAGAGCATGACTTTAGTCATCTGTGCTCTTCAGAATCTCCAAGCAAACACCATATAACAAAGAGAATGTTGGGTTTCTCCAGGCTCAGGAGGAGGTGGGATTAGGGGAATGGGGATCAATAGGGAAGCCAACCAGGGAAATGGTGAGAGGCCGAGGCCAATAGCCAACCAGGGAAGCCAAACAGGGAGATTGACAATACCAGGATGAGGCAGAAACTCTCTGGTTGTCCCAGTACCACTCAGGTAACTGACTACCACATGTCCTCACATTAAAAAAAAAAAAAAAAAAAAAAAAAAAAAATTCCTGTCAGCCAGTTCTGGTTCTTGAGATCTCAGTTATGGAAATACAGCAAAGAAAAAAGATGTATTTTATATTTGTACAGTCATAGCAAAAGCACATATTTTTCTTATTTCCTGAGTTGTCATGAGCCTGGTTTTGCAGCTGTGAAGAAAGAGACTATGCTTGTCACTTTTTCTCTTAAATCTTAGAGCAGAAATGAGTAAGAAATCATTGGGCTGAGGCTTGGGTGGTGCAGGAGACAGCATCTGATAACTCTCCCAAGAAAGGACCAAACTCAGGGGCAGAGCAGTCAGAAATAAAACCCAGTGCATATTAATGCTCTTGTTCCCAATTTGTTTTTTCCATCACTAATTGAGCTTTTCTCTTAATTTTCTGTGAGTTTAGATTCATCTCAGCAGCACAAGTTTATAATGAAGGCTGGGAGGAGATCCCAGCAGAACAAACTTCTGCAAAAACATCTTTAATTGTAAGAATGTGCTTGTGCCTGTCCCTGTTCAGCAGTGAGAGGTGTCTGCTCATGTTCAGCTGTCTTGAGGCCTTATTAACAAATGCACAGATTATATGAAGGCTGCCTTTTAAATGAAGGTGCATGTACTTGGATTTCTGCAATCCTATCCAATCTACTGACTGATTTTTCTGTGTGGTGAGGAGTCAGAGGATTTCTAGTCATTCCTTACCTGAATTAGCATTGTTCCTTTGTTCCTGCTTGCACTAGAGTATGTAGCTTTATCACCATTCCAAGCTCATGGGTTTTCCTGAATCCTGCTTTTCTATTTCTTTTCTGGAAATACAGCATACTTTCCTTCTCAAAAAAAAAAAAA
>VXAC01003688.1:64986-151187 GCA_013399225.1 Rhipidura dahli
AAAAAAAATTGGAAAGTGTCCGTACATCTTGATATTTGCCTGATTAAAGAGACACGGGTCCTGTTAAGGAGGAATATTAAGATATTTGCATTCAAAGTTGAAACAAAAATACTTTGGAAATGCCCAGTAACACTTAGTTTCCTGCCCACACAGCCTTTCCCTCTTTTCTCTAGCCATGAAGGTGCTACAGGGAGAAGTTCTGCACAAGGACTAGAAACTGTCATTGTGTTTTTCAGTTTATTTGCAGTGTCAGCTGGGAGTGCTGAAAGGTAAATTTTACTTTTTATGGTTAACTGGTGCCCAAGCTTCCTGGGACAGCACAGTGGAAGCTGTCTAATAGAGGTGTATTTGCATCCTGGTGTACACCTAGCCATGAACATTAGCAGCCTGACACCTCCTTTGTTGCAAAACTAATGCCATTTCACACTTAGTAGGATTTGAAAATTGAAATGAGAACAGTTTAAGTAAATAGTTTATTGTTGGGCTCTGCTCAGTGGCAGGTGGACATCCAGACACTTAGGGGCAGGTAGAGAGCCAGACCTGCTGCTGACAGGTCTCCAGATCCTGCCATCAGAGATCCCTTCCTCACCTGGCAGCTTTCTCAGCTGAAATTGATTTTTTATCCAGATCACAAGCAATTTTCCTCTCTCTGGAGAATATAAGTGTCTCCTGTAGCAGGAGGCCATAGGTGGGCAGAGATGCTTCACCTTTTGGTATCAGTTCTGCATCTGAACCATACCAAACATTTCTGAACAATTAGAAGCACAGCAATTCTGAGGACAAGCCTGAAGAATGTTCTTTTCTGACTGCTTTTCTCAGCTACCTTTATTGAATATAGGTCATTTCAACAGATGCAGGCTTTCAAATTGGCATTTAATTTATCCTCTGAATTAAAATTGGATGATAGAGTTTAGTTCCAGTTAAAAAATTGCCAGCACTCTGTCACTAAGCTTTACTTCTATCAAAGTCACATTAGGATTCAGCTGTTTACAATTAGCTGAGCTTCCCATGCACACCACCTCAACAAATAGTTTATTAGCAATGAAAAGACCATGTGGCAAGAAGGGTCTGCCCTTCTTGGGGAAGAATAATTAATTATGTAGAGAAATTAAGCTGCAAACAGTTTACTTGAAGATTATATTTCTCCTGATTTTAAGTAATGAGCTGTAAAATCTAATCAATGTGCCTTCAAGTACCCTTGGGCTGGAGCTGACACCACTTGATCCATCCACCTGGGAGATTTCTGGCTGATATGGCATTGGCTTTGCTTAATTAGAGATTTTATAGCTATACAGAGTCTACCAAGCACAGAGGACAGACAGAAATAAAGACCTTGAAATACAGACATGTCAGCTGTGAAAAGGAGAAAGCAGCAGATATGAAATTAAATTGTTTGTACTGCTATTTCACAGCCTGTTTCTAGCTTAATATTTTGCTTCATTAAAAAAAAAAAAAAAAAAACAACAAAAACAACACATAAACCCCAACCCAACACCAGAAACTCATGCAAACAACAAGTAACATATCCCAGAGTTAACAGAAAGTTTCTAAAATTTCGAGGGAAAAATGTAGTGTTCAGTTAATTGGTGTGAGGCTACTACAGAGGGCTGGTTGCTGAAATGCTAAAAAAAGTTCAGTATCTGATGTTATTGGAGCTTTTTTTTTGTCAGAAATTGTGATTGTATGTACTATGAAGAGGTTTATAATAATTGAATAATTGAATAATTTTCATCTGAGATCTTAGTCAAAAGAGATATCAAAAAAGCACCAAAGATAAGGAGTTTTATGTGAACCATGATATAAGAAAGTTGGTGCTAGGACAGGTAAAGTCCTGGGAATCCACGTGATGACAATGAGGCAAGGAGGACATAAGATATTTTCATATTTTAATCAATAGGAAACTGCCTATTACAGGGATGATGGTGATATATTCATTAAATAAATTGTCCTCTGATTTCCTCAGGGGATTCTCACAGGACAGTACATGGTCCATATTAAACTCTTAATCACTCAGACTCAAAATAGGAATGAGGCACAGATTAATGGAGAGTTGAGGGTCCAAATTTGGCCTAGGCACTAAAATGGAGAATACCTAGAAGTACATGACATTTTTTCTGCATTTCACACCTGTTTCAAATTGAGGTCCAAAGAAAGCTTAATTATTGGTCAGGAAATTCTCTTTGTCAGAAGCAAGGCCAGTGGTGGCTGAGAAGACAGAAAAAGGACGTGCCAAAGGAATATCTATATTTTGGTCCTGCAAGCTGTAAAGGAGTTGATGGAGGGAAATGAAATGAGGAAGTCCAAGGGAAAAATCACAAGCTGTTGCTCTCTCCATGAATGTTAAATATGCACAATGAAGACAGATTGCTCATAGCAGAGTTCTGGTACCAGAATATTTCCGGATAATACATCCAAATGAAAACATGTAACTCAAAGCTGCAGTTTCATAATACAATCTCTCTTTGCTTATTCTTCCTCGTCCCCCAAGAACATTTATTTTTCATACTGCCAATCAGAAAGACATACAAGAGATCAGATTTCCAGAAAAGCTCCCCTCTCTGTGCAGGCATCCTGAATAAACTGGAAATAATGCCATTTGTGGCACACAAATGCACCAAGGGTAGAGCAGATATTAATTAAGGGAGGCTCACAGAGCTGCAGTTTTTGCTGAAGCTGGCCATTTTTGTGTGCTTTTATCCCTCATAACTGCCTGTTTTCCTAGGAGACATCTAATCATGCAAACATTGTTCTGGCATCCCAGAACATGACAGACTGTCATGAGATAAAGAAGAAGGTTAATAAAATAGAAACCCAGGTTACAAGCAATGTTTTAGCCAGAAGCATCCCATGGGTTGTGGAGAAGCAAACAGCAGACTAGTCAAATGCAACAAATTACAGTCAGCAGAAGAGTGCCAAGTACCCAGCTCCTATTCTATAATTTGCACATGCCAGCAGAATCTCAAATAATTCTTTTTGTTAAGATATTTGGACTGAATTTCCTGTGGTCTGCATATTCCCCTTTCAATATGCTGAAAGTCTGGGAGCAAAGTGCATTAGGAATGGCTCCCTCAGAAGTTATTATGGGAGGATAGAATAAGTAGGGAGGGCTTTTTTCCCCATTTCTTTTGTTTCTTTTCTTACAGCATTTCTGAAAGTGTCTGGTAGTGCCTGTGTTTGTCAAGTGGAATCAGAGCACAGACTGGGGAAGAACAGGATTGCTTCTGTGGCTCATCTCTGATTGAAGAGTTTTCTATTTTATTATGTTGAAAAGTGATGCTGGGAACGGCAGAAAATACTGCAAAGGAAATGTGTTTTTCTGCTAAACGGTGTTGGAGCATACAGAAGTTACCATTGACCCCAGGCTTTTGTGTAAAATGGAAATTAAATATTTCAGTGAATCAATATAATGAGGAAAGGACACTGCTTAATTAGTGGGTTGGAAGGTAAGAGTCACCCTTTTTTTTTTTTTTTCCTTAGAGATAATGGAGAAAGATTAGGATGGGGACAGAAATAATTCCAGCTGTCATCTGTGTGACCTGAGCAATGCACTGCGTTTTCTGGTCTTCATAGCAACATCAAGACTTCAAACTGTACTTGAGGAAGAAAGTAGCCACTGCTCAATATTTTATAAGAGTATTTGGTCTTGTTTTGAGAAAGAAGAGAGGAGTTAATGTCATGAGCATTTAAAGTTCCCTAAGGGAAAATCATGGGAAGTTTATTGCAGAGGTGAAGGAAAATACTGGAGTGGATCATAAATGTGTTTAGTGTCAATGCTGATTTACACTAACTCAGGATTTGGCCTTACAGCTCCATCCAGGTGGATTTAACTCTTCTGAAGAAGATTTTGTGTTTCTCTACCTTGGTCGTTGCAACTGTGGATGTGATTTCAAAGGATGTGATACAGCTTAGCTTTATCGCCTTCAAACTCCCAGACTAAACTTGGCTTGAGTCTTCTAAAAGCAGAGTTAGCTTCACCTGGGCTTTTCCTGAAGATCCTGTTTTACTCCTGAGGTGCACAGGTCAGACAAAGAAGTAAAAAGCATCCAAAGGAGATGCTGGAAAGGGCTACTCCACACAAAAGGCATACCTCTATTTCTTAAAATAAGGAGTAGAGGTGTGATTCGAGTGCATGGTTGCTAGGGGAAGACAGGAGATGAATGGTTACAAGGAGGAGAGAATCTGAAATGACAAGGAGACAACAAGGTTTTAAAAAATTGCTGTTGTGTCTGTCAGAACATTTTCTCATCTCCCCAGGATGGCAAAGAATAAAACCCCAAACCCTTCTGCTATTGCTGTCACCTAACTTTGATATAAATAATCCATAGAGAAAAACATGCAAGATTTCTCTCTCAGGAGACTGATCCTGAAGACTTTCTGCCAGAATTAATAGCCTGTTTACCTGTTTTAACTCATCCTTTCTCAAATTTTACACCTGCATTCATGGTCATCGTACCTCAGTTAAACTTGGAGCCCTTGGTGTCTAAACTTTTCAAATGTATGGACTTCTCCCTCTTCTCTTTTACTATAAATAATTATTTTGACCAACCCAAACCATTCTATGATTCTAAAGGACAGAAAACCAGACATTCCTTCCAAATCCACCTTTTATAAAAGTGTCAAGTTTCTCTGCAAGTTAAAGTTTTCACAGCAATCTCTTCAGCAGAGTGTTCAGGGAAGCATTAGCCTTCTGGGCATACTTACAGTTCTTGATTAAACCCCTTTATCTCAAAAAAGAAATCAAGTAAAGCTTAAGTGTTTCTCTTAATCAGCACTTCAGCACATTCTGGAAGGTCTGTGTAAAGATTTTGTTGTCTTGCCATAGTTTACCTTATTCCCCCTCTTATTTTCTGGCATTAATTCTTTTCAGAAGAAAGAAAAAATCCTGTGTATTTTGCTACTGTAAAATCATTTCAATCAGATATGCTGGTAAGAACTGAATATAAACAATGAGATATATAGAACCTTTCACAAAGGCAGTGAGGATCCATCTATATGGGATTTTCTGCTCTCAGTGGAAGTGCTAATTGACATTTCCTTGCTGCTGCTGCATTATCAGCACTCTGCAAGAAGAGAAGAATTTCTGTCACGCAGATTTGCTGCAGAGAGCAGATTTGCTGTGGGATGAGGACGCTGCCCAGCCATTTTCACTTTATTTTTCTTTTATAGCTGATTGTGTATTAGAGGTGGAATAGCTCCTGGAGGAGGCAGGTATTTCCTTCTCATAAAAGCCCAGTGAATTCATCAGAGACTTACAGAACCCCCTGGGATGTGTGTGCAGAGTTACTGGGTGGGGAAGTCGTAGTTCAGAACCTGCTCCACAGTCACTGACCTTTTAGAAACCCTTTCTCTCCACAGCCCAGTGCAGAGGTGAAGGAACTTAATCTGCATTCATAACCCTACTTGGTTCCCAGTTTGAAGTAAAAGAAGTCACAGAGATAGCTATGGTAGCTATCGCAGCTTCTATTTTTATCTGTCTGCATCTCAGGTGTGATACTTAAATTGAAGTGGCTCTTTCTTAAACAAAAACAATAAACAAACTTTGAATCATATGCATCACAGAACTAAAAAACCTACCTATAAAATAGCTACTGAATGCTACAGATGTGTAGGCTTGGCCTCTCTGGGAGAAACATAAGCTTTTCTATTAGCTAATTTCAAAGGAGTCAAGCAGTGAGTTGATCACCTTCTTCCTACAAATGGAGAATATTTCTCATGGCTGGAGATATGTCATTACAATGGAAAAATGTTTAAGGGGATGCAACACCTAGATCTAGACAAGCAGAAATAACAGAATTTACTCTGATTGAAGGGAAAAGCCCAGAATATTCTTTATGAGTGAAAATCTTTCTCAAACCAAAAGCTTTGAAAGACTGGAATACAAGCATTAGTCTCCACAAAATCATAGAATTACTGAGTGGTTTGGGTTGGGAAGGACCTAAAGACCATTTAGTTCCAAATCTCTTGACAAGGAAAGGACACCTTCCACTAGACCAGGATGTCAAATATATTATTTCATACAGAAAAGATAATCAGATCCTATGATCCTGTGTCCAGTGCTATATGGGAAGTCAGAGATCCCAATTGTGATTGTTATTTTTGTCTTTCCCTCTCTTTGACATATGTTTTAGTGAAATTACTTCATGAACAAGGTTTAGAAATATTTTATATTCCTAGTAACTCTTTCTGCATAATTCCTAAAATGCTGAATGACTTTCCCTTGGAGTTCAAGCCCCTTGACTTAAGAACATGGTTTACTGAGCAGATATATTTACCCAGTATGAAACAGATGTCCTTCAAAGACATTTTATTTTAACATGCATGGAATAACTTAAAAACATGATGCCAGTCTTAAGCTTTTAGCCATTTTCCATCTGTCTCTTGCACCAGTATCTTCCCTTTAATTGCCCACAAACCCTTTTCAAGTCCAGTTTATGGAAATTATTTTAATCATCTGAGACTATTGGGGCATATTTAGTGTTACACACATAATACTTTGACAAATGAAAGACTTCTCAAGTTCTGAAATGTCTTCTAGCACTATTTTGGAAAATTATTTAAATAAAAATAATTAAAAATTATTACACCTAGAAAGATCCAGAAAAACAAAATATCCTGGCTGCACTGCTTGCAAAATTATTTTGTGTATTGTCTGGAAAGATGAACATTAAGGGTTATTTTGTCTAAGTTAGGTGTTGCTACAAAATGCAGTGCTGTGCAGATATATTCAAACTAGCTCCAAGTAAATTAACTTGTGAAGCAGCAAGGCCAACTCAGCTGAGTAGGAGGTTTTAGCAGAGCAGAGAACTGAGCAAAACATGTGTTGTTTAATTCCTCTGGTACCCAGACTAGTCCACTGACAGTTTTTAAGGCTGCTCAAGAATCACATCATTTGAATAATATATTACCTAGCAAGTGTTGTACAACCTGTTCCAACTTAGAGCACCCATTTCTGTTGCACAGTTATAGCTGTCAGAGGCTCAATAATCACAAGTGCAGCATATTGTGAAATCTGGGCTTTGTACAGAGAGCCAACAAAATCTTGATGGAGACCATCAGTCACTGTATGCACTTCTGGGGCAAAATACACTCTATTTTGTGTTTCTAAAGAAGAAAACATGGCAATGCAAATTAGTAAACAGTTAAATGAATGAGAACGTTATCAAAATGTTTTTTTATTCATACTCTTTTCCAGACACATTTCCATTGGAATTTATCATTTGAATTAAACCTTTTTTTTTTTTTTTCTGATTTTGTAATTTAAGAAGGGGGGGAAGCTCCTGAATTTGTAAGTATTTGTTCACAGAATTCCCATAAAAATGAGAAATCTTTTAAAACAATGTTATTAGGATGAAATAAAAGGATACTTTGGATTAGATGCTACTCATTTCCAAGATTCTCTTTTATCTGTAAGTGCAGCCTGCAGGCTTAAATTCCTTGCAGAAAAGAATTTGTAATGGAATAGCTTTCTGTGTGAATCTTATCACAGGCTACACTGTTCCATGTACCTAAACTGTTTTGGCAAGAAGCCTTTTGAAAATCCTTGGCATTGGCATGACACTGATAAAAACGAACGATTTACAAAATCATATTAACATTCATAAAGAGGAAATGAGGAAAGTTCTTGATTAAAAACCTGGTTTTAATTAACTAGGGTCTAAATATTAGCTTAAAACATGCTGATATATTTGTGAACTTTATCAGAGTACTAATGTAGATAAAACTGACATTTAGGGTGGGAATCAGCTTCGGAGGAATAGGGCTTGATTCAGTTCCCTAAATAGAAGCATCTTGTGTCATGTGAGATTTCCTGGAATGGCACAGTATCTTCCTATGGATGTTCTGAGCATGGTAGGACACATCAGGTGGCTCCATGTTTAGAAAAGTGAGCTACTTTCCCAAATGCAGTGGCCAGATTCAGCTGACAGAACGTGGGTGTGGTGTTACTGCCTCAGTGGAGATGCTGACAGGTGGGGTCACCACCTGAGGCCAGCTGTGAGCTTCTGCTGTAGCCAGTGAGATCAGGTTCAGCTCAGATGTCCACATGAAGTCACTGATCAGTGTTCAAAAGGACCAAAGGTAGCAGTGGCTGACACAGGACCTACAGAGGGTCTGTGTCCTTCTGAGGAGGCAGCTGGAGAGCTGCTGTAGTGACCATAGTGCCTGCAGTCACATTAGAGCTCTAGTTAATGCACCTGTGGGGCCACTGAGCTTTCCTGGAATAAAATGTCCTAAATGTGAGTAAAATTCACCTACATAAGCATAGAAATCCCATGCCCCTGAGATGCCTTGAAGTGTCCTACTCACCTTCACAGAGGTGCTTCATTAGGGCACAAGTTTTCCAGAGGGCCTGTTCACATCTGCTTTTTCGAAAAAAAATTTTGCAAAATCTTGCAGTTGAGTCCTGCTAATTTTTATGCCCCTATTAATTACAATTAACAAGATCCTGCACATGATACACAGCTCGAACTTTCATTGCATGTAGCTGAAAACATTTCCCAACTTTTCCTAAAGTCTTGTGGCAAAATGCTGGAGAAGAATTATGCTTCCACTGGCAAGGACTTTCAGAACTGCAGGTTTGTTTCCTTGGTAAGATTAGTGCCACATTACAGCTCAAAGCAGAGCAGGTAAATGGGCCAGGAGCTCCCCGTGGAGCTGCTATATGAGGCATATCTTAGCATATCTTTAAAGGTGCATTTCTTTAGTTCAACGAGACTGAGGCTGACCTGGACTATTCTGACACACATTGTTACTCACAGTTGATGTTAACAAAACAAAACTATTCCATTTAAATGCTGTCATCCTTCAGTCTGTCACATTAAAGCTCTAAAGCAGCATCCTCAGCATATTTACTTCTGGATGTAAGATGTACTTTCTCAATGCAGATCTTTTCAGAACACAGGTCTGTATTTTGCTGAATTGTATAAACAGAAACTAATTCCTTAGAAGACTTGAGCAGTACTTGTTTCCTTTCCTATTCTATTAAGAGGTTAAGCATAAACTAAAGATTCAATGTAATCAAACTAAGCATTCATTTAAATGCTCTATTGAACTACAGCACATTTTTATTTCTCAGGCTCTGTTGATGATGTCTCATGATGCACTGGCCTTTTGATCCGTAACAAAGGCTCTTATATAAAAGACATTATAAACAAGGATGCACACACAATAATGCCAAGGAAAGATTATAGGAATACACTAAAAAAGAATATGATTCTTCAGTATATTTCCAGGCTTTAATATTTCCCAAGAATTGTACAGTTTCTGTGCATTTAGTAACTTTGGTGTAATATTGTTTTGCCCAGTTTTCATTTGAGCATGTGCAAAACTTGTGGTATTAACAACATCCATTGTGATGGTGGAGCTCTCCATAGCTAATTGTGTTTGCTGAGAGAAATCACTTTTGCCTTTGATTTGAACCTGTCTCCTAACAGCTTTAATAGGTGACCCTTAGTTCCTACTGTGATGGAGGAGGTAGGAAGCAATAATCTTGTATTGACTCTATCCTTGTCACTCATTAATTTTTATTTCCTTCAGGAGTAACCTTTTCCAGGCTGAAAAGTCAAAGCTTACTCAGTCCTGCATGTCTTAGTTGCTTTTAGCAGGAAAGCCACTCCACACTAGGAATCATCCATTTCAGCCTTCTCTGTACTTCCCTGGTTTATTTTACCACTTCTGAGGTACTACACACAAAATGTCTCTCTGACAGTCAGCTAAAGACAAAATATAAATAACTTACCTTCTCTTCCTGTTAATTTTTCAGCACTTCACCAAAATAAAGCAAAAAAAAAAAAAGTCCAAATCCATCCTGGAAACACATTTTCAAGGTCATGGAAAACCTAATGCTTATGGATACTGTACTTTGCTTGATTTCTTCCAGACCACAGTATTAACTAGGACTTAGTAGGATATTGAATAGCTGTCACACCAAGAGAGAAGGAACTGCATCCTGGGGAAAGACAAAGACTGGAAAGTATGTAGGATCACAAGACATGAGTGATAGAATCTCACTTCCCATTATGTGGAAAAACCAGTTACATGATCTTTTAAATGTGTTGACAAAGTAAGGGCAGAAAGGTCATTTTCACCAGGGTCATGGCACTGGTGAGACTAGTAATGGAATATAATAAAAAGTTGCAATATAAAATCAGTTTTAAACTAACACTGAAATCCTCTGCAACATGAAGCAGAGACACAATCTTTTTTTTCCAGGCTGAAAAATTATATTTTTCTGGTAAAATTTTTTTCTCTGATAAAATACCATGGTTACATCTAATTTATCTGCAGGGAGGAGATGCCCTGCAGTGGAAATTTTTTGGTAGCCCTAACCCAGGGTTTCCATGCTGCTTAGAAGCCAGGATTTTGTTTACAAAGTAGTCAGAGTGTGGGTGATGGGAGTGGGAATGACATATGCCTTGGTCTCACTCTGATAAGGAGCTGGGATGGTGCCAGAGTGCCATATAGACAGAGCTTAAACACTGGCTTGGTTGCAGAATACATAAACCTCTGCTGGGAGGAAATACCAGATATAAAATGGGTCTTTAATCTTGCAGACAAATTCCAATTAGGAAAGCACCACACACTTTTTACACCAGCCATGATTAATCACTGGAACAAACTACCAGTAGAATTGATGAATTCACCCTTTCTTGACGCCTTCGAGTCAAGACTGCACACACTCCTGGAATTTATGTGATAGCCAAACACGTGTTATAGTCAAGTACAATACTTGTTATTGAGGTTAATACTGTGAGTAACAAATTTTTTTTTTTTTTTTTTTTTTTTTTTTAATACAGTGGAGGTAAAGTTAGAGGTCTTTTCAGCCTTGGAACTCTTTAAAGCTGATAACGACTCATGGACAACACTGCTCTGTTCTATACGTGATCATCCTCCCTGTATTCTTATCTTGCACTTTCCCTGTGTTGTCTGTGACAGTTTCCATTTGAAATTTGAGCTCCTTGAATCTTTTAAATTGTTTTCATTCCCAAATAAGGGATTTATTTAATCTAGTAGGAATTTAACAGATTAATAAGAGATCCTAAACACTTAACTGGATTTGAGTACAAACACATTCCAACAAGCAATAAACAAGCAAAAGTGAAAAAAAATACCTAATATTCACCAGTAAGACTCATTGTATGTAACCTTTGTTTTGTAGCAGCAAGTTCCTCATGAGAGCACAAAACTGGGAACTTCCTGGGTCACCTAATCCAATTTCTTGATATCTTCAAAAGGTATTTGAATAGCTCTTTTCATGAACTAATCAAATTCACTTTTCAGAAAGCCAATTCCACTGTCTTAACTCTAATATTCCCCCACCATCTTATCCATTGTCATATCTCTAATTTCTCTTATTCCAAAATCTGATGACTACATACTCACCTTGCAATTTTCAACCCTCAAAGTCTGTAAATAACTGATTGTTCCTTACCCACATTTAGCTACGTAGTACTTGTATCTTTCTGGAGCATAGGTGCCAATATATTTAGGCAAAGCAACCATACAAGATTCAGTTTTTGTTGTCCTAAGCCAAACTCTTTCACTTACTCCATTTAAAGACAGGTTCTTCTGTCTCACAGTGTTGGCCTTCATTATTCTTTCAGTTAGAATTGGTCTTTCTTAACTGTGGATGACAACGATGCTCTAACTGAGGTCTCAGGAGGGCTGTAGATGATAGCAGGATCTCTCTACATCTCCTGAAAACAGACAAGCTTTGCATTAGCCTTTTTCACAGCTACATCACATCAGTGGCTTGAAGCCATGCAGTCACTGTGTAAGACATCCAAATCCCTTTACTTTTCATTAGTAGTGACTGATAAATTTCTGCCTAAAAGTAGAAATTCTTGTTATCGGTCCCTAAGGGCACAAGTCTGTACTTTGTGCTATTGGATTTTACTCCTTTTTCAGTACTCCAGCTCTCACAATCAGACACTTCTCCCAATAGTGTATCTGGCTTCTCCTTGGCATGGCCAGTGCTACCTATCTAGTTTGCATTGACAAATCTCAGTGGTGGATTTTTTTTGTTATAAACTCGTTAGTGCTCACTGCTCTGTGTTATTTGTTCTGAGTCTTCGTTCAAGAGGATGAGCAGTGATCAGTGTCAATAAAAGTATTGCCTGGAAGGATGCTCTCATAACAACCTCAACTGCAATAGTAACTGTTGACTGATAGAGTTTGAGCAATACTTACACAAGGATTTCTGCTTGGTCCTTAGAAGGGGTGAGGAAGGAGGACAAGTGGCTTCCATTCCTGTTCTGGTCCTGACAGGGAATGTGGCTCATCCCCGTGGGGAGCACACACGGGTTTGTCTGGGCTCAGAGGGGCTGGCCAGGTGTTAACACATCCTCCAGGACAGGTGTCTGGTGCTCCATCTTAACAAGGAAAAAACAAGTCTTCTGCAAAGAAATTGTAATCTCATCAAAATGTCCTGTCTGCAAAAGGATGTAATTCACTCATAAACACGCACAGGGATTTGCAGATTACCTTCCAGCCCCACCTGTGGGTAGCTCATCATGCTGATTGCATGTCTGGCTGGGGGGCCATTTTCAGGTTAAATTTCCTCTTTAAAATCTGATAAAATATGTTGATGTTGTGTTTAATCCTATAACTTATTTGGATAACTATTAAAAAACTGAGTAAATATTGTTAACACAGGGCAGTGCATATAAATTACAATATAGTTTTGTCTTTGTTGGATATAAATACTGTGAGTGAACTGATCCTGGGCAGTTAATATAAAGTACACAAATACTCACTAAAAAGCAAAGATTGTATAATCTCCATTTAGCAAAAAAAGGATGCCTTTATGATGTCCATCTGCAGTCAAATTCTACCTATATTCCATTTCAGAGTATATAGATAAGTGCATTTCTCAAATTCTGTGGAGACTATAGAACTTAAATATGAAGACACATTACTGGTTTCATTAGAAGCACTAAAAGATTTGATTTCAGAGACTGGATCTTTGTCACAAGGTAAATTATTAATGCTATTTGGCATCTAATTATTTCCAAATGTTTTTTATTGCTCTATATTAAATTAGGGGAGACTAGAAAGGAAAGAGTGCAGTTTGAAATTGACTGCCAACTTTTAAATGAGATTGTTTCTCCTGAGACTATGGTGATTGGAACTTGCATTAGCAGCTCATTGAAGCACATATATTTCTTCTGACATATGTCATAGCTAGATCTTCTTATTGATGCCAAAATGCTTTTCTGTTTTAAAGTATCACCACAGAAGACTCCTTTCTAGAAATTGTTTATATTGCAATTACACATTTTGCAACACTCCAAATATATATTACTGTTGCATTTCATGGCTATAACATCGGCTAGTAATATTGTGAGGTTTTCAATCCATTGTTATTTGTTTTGCAAAACTAGAACTGTATTATTTGTGATTTTGTTTCCACTTACAAAATGTTTCATTATTTATCAGAAGAATGAATAATAATCTCTTTCAGTATTTCTGTTGTTCTACGAAACTGTACTCTCATGTTGATATTTGCTTATTGTCCTCCAGAGAATAAAGCTGCAAATATTTGACCTTGACTTACAGATTTAGGTGGAGTAATTACAAACTACTGCCTGAATAAAAACTATATAATAACTAAAAAGGCTGAAGTCCAAGTCTTCAAAGGCTTTAAAATACCTCATTAATATTTTGATTTGTGTTTTCAAGGAAAAAACCCAAACCAACACAATATATATTGTAACATCCTTGTTTGTATTGATATTACCCTTACAAAATTAAATGCTAGAAAGATCAAGTGCCTTAGGTTCTAAGAATATAACCTTGAGAAGAACTTTGTCCAGTATTTTTGGGTAAAACCTGAGTTTGGAGTTTGAACATATTTCTTTGGTTTTTTGGTACATCTAGATAATTTTGTTTTAATCTGAAGTCAACTGACAAAGGACTTGGGTGCAAACCACCTCAAACAGCAAGTCCTGAGGAGTCTTTTAGCACAGTGATACATCCTCCTTCCTTGCCAATCATCAGAGATTATTAGTCTTAAATTAATACTGCAGAAAAAATGTTTGCTCAGTTTCTGGTTTGAAGTTGGTTTAGAAGAGCTTATTGTGAAGCAAAAGAGTGGGCTTCTAACTGCCTGGAAAACTTGTGGCTCTGTGTCTTTACAACATAACCTTGATCCATAGGATGGCTTGAAAATGAGATAATAGATAAACGTGACTCAAACTGTGGAACTCATTTCACCTGACCCCTGTTGCCCCTGCTGTACTTCTGTGCCTTTGAGATATTCTTATAGGCTCTTGACAGGGACAGGGGTAACAAAAGACATTTCTAGGCTGCAAACAATCACACCCAAAAATAGCCATCTGAATTAGGTTAGATGAATTATAGAGTTGCCAATTTTTCTTCATTGGCTATAAAGGGAGGAAGGAGAGCATTCCTCCGAGGAGTACTGCCCAATATCTGTTGGCAAATGTTCAAACTGAACACCTCCTAACTACACAGCTGAATTTTTCTTTAGGCTCCACAAAGAGTATTGACAAGATCTTTTCTGTTGATAGATGTTTATACTCTTAGTGTCCATAAACCCACCTAGTTTAATCACTTAAAGTCAGGTATCTAAATCTTGAACTCAGCTGAGAAGGGATATGACACAGTTGCTTATAAAATCGGCTCCTAATACCATTTGAGGTATGCTGGAATATCCCAAAAATCATAGAATGTCCTAAGTTGGAAGGGACCCACAAAGATCACTGATCCCTACCCATGGTTGTGCACAGTACAGCCCCCAAAAAATCACATTATGTGTCTGAATCTGCGTGGGGCTAGTGGAGAGATAACAGGCCTGCAGATGGACCTGTGTCCTCTGTCCCATCAGGCTGGGGGACACAACAGATTCAAACATTTCAAATGGCAGTAGATGCCTCAGCTTGAGGCACACTCTGGGTGTCAGGATCTCACCTACCTGTGGCTGGTGACTCACTGCAGGGGCTGTCTTTATATAAAAAGATGGAAAGTTTCTAATATTGGGAAAGAAAGAGTGAAAGACCAAATTCTGGAATACAACAGAACTGCCAGTCTGGTGCAGAGTCACCTCAGATGATTCACTTGGGAGGGGAGATCTGGGAGAAGTTTCTGAGGAGGGCTAGCTCTATGTTCTAGTTTAAGTACAACAATTCAGGAAAGAAAACCTTAATAACAAAGGACTGGATGAGAAAAGGCACAGTCATAACAGCCTCGTCAATTTGCAGGTCATGGTTCAGGTCTCAGCAGTCATACCATTCAAGAAACAACATTATAATAGAGTTGGTCATGTATGGGTACTGCTTGTTTTTATTATCTTTACTGGACTCAGGTTGTTCATCCTTTATTTCTCACCTGTAAGATTAGAAGCATGTATCTTGAATGAAACAACATCTAATGGCATGCCTCCAGAAAATGGCACTTTGGGAAAAATGCACCCTGGACTTCCCTAGAAAAGTCAAAATATCAAGATTAACTTGTTCTTCTCAATTTTAATTTCCATTGGAATTACTCCAGTGGCTGTTCCCACTTGGTCAAGTCAAGCAGAGGCAGGAGTCTTTCCAAGATGCCACCTCCTAGTTTGCACACATCTGATTTTGTTAAAGAGCTCTGTGTTTTCCAGAGCCAAACCAGGACAGCCTGCCCTGCTGTCAGCCATGCTTTCCCTCAGCACAGGCAGTCAGTAGCTGCCAGCCCTCCCCATGCAGGGCTTTCCCTGCCTGTCTCCTCGCACAGCCTGTGTTAAGTTCTGCAGGGAATGTGCCTGATAAAAAACTTTCCATTCAGACGAGCAGATTTGACAGAATTGTCTACTTATTAATAGACTGAGCAAGGCAGAACTTAAGATGTTAATTTATTCTTGGCCTATTTTCCTTTTTGCACTTTCCGTCTCTGTTTTCTCCCCTGTGCTTTTTCCCTGGCTGTTTACATTCCCTCCTTTGCTCCATACCAGTACCATTAAGAATTGTAATCTTTTAATCTCCCATAGCTCACTAGATTACTTTTGCAGTGAGGGAAGGTGCCAGTGAGGCTGGGAACCTGTGACCTTTCCTTCTCACATTGTCCTTGTGGGAGGACGGTGAATGGTGCCCTGAAGGGAAGTGCCAGGCCCGCCTCTCCTTCAGGAGGTAGAGACCACATTTGTACCAGCAGAGAGAATAAAATCCTGGCGTGGGGAAGGGCACAATTATAAGAAGCCAGCTGAAGTTCTGTAGTGTCTGTAGCAGCAGTGATTTTGCAGGGAGGGCAGGTGGCCATGGTGGACATTTTGTGAGGAGCAGTGGCCACAGCAGCAGCCATCTGGTCCTTGCTGAGGGGAGGACAGCTCTGTGCTCGGTGCCTTCAGAGCTTCTTTTCCATTAGGGCTGAGCACAGCAAACACACCAGTTCCAACT
This sequence comes from Rhipidura dahli, assembly GCA_013399225.1. Taxonomy (NCBI): domain Eukaryota; kingdom Metazoa; phylum Chordata; class Aves; order Passeriformes; family Rhipiduridae; genus Rhipidura; species Rhipidura dahli. The sequence continues at coordinate 81,372 of VXAC01003688.1, forward strand.
TAATTCAGTCATCTTTTTGGGTATGGTGAGTGAGCCTGAGGGACAGAGGAACGTACTTCAGCCCGGAGAGGGAGTGCCATGGGCTGCTGCTCTCCTCCAAGGGTAGCAAGAGAGTCACAGAACTGTAGAATCATTAAGGCTGGAAAGGACCTCTAAGATCACCAAGTCCAACCTTCAGCCTCACTAAACCACACTGTAAAGTGGTTTTAATCTTTGTTTCTATAGCTACTCATTTATTTAACACTTCCAGGGATGATGACTCCACTGCTTCCCTGGGGACACTGTTTTGATACCTGACCACTCTTTCAGTGAAGAAAATATTCCTAATACCCAACCTGAACCCCCTGCTGGTGCAATTTGAGGCCATTTACCCTTGTACCATCACCAGCTGCTGGGGAGAAGAGGCTGATCCCCACAAGTGCACCCTGTCAACCTCTCCTGCTCCCTGAACTGCAGTGCAGGAGCCTGGCAGTCTCTTCCATGGAGGACCTGAGAGCTGAGGGTGCCTGCTGTGTGGGACCCTCTGCTGCTGGAGTTCTCCAGATGTGGCAGCTGGATCACTGCTCATCACACACAGGAGCTGAATCCTTCCCCTGCCTCTGTCTCCTCAGCTGCATGAAGAAAAAAGCAGGCTGAGCCCTGTGCTCCCCTCTCAGCAGGACAGGTGCTGCTGAGCGGGTCAGGATGTACCTCACTAGTCTGAGTCTGAGCCAGTCAGGTTGGTTTTGCTGATACATGGATCCGAAGGACACAGGGAATGGTCATGGACCTTCAGCCTCATCTATGAAGGAGCACTGACCGAGGTACTTCCCACGCTCCTCATTGGCTTTTAAATGAGATGGAACATATATGGTTTTAGGGAATAATAAAACACCCAAGCTCAGTTAAAAAACCCTAATTACTGTTGGGAGGTGATGGGAAACTGCTGATGCCACAAGGCCTGGACAAGAGCTGCCAGGATTCCTGATCCACCCAAGTATATGCACTCCTGAGAGCCAGGAGGATTCCCCACCCACAGTTCTTGGAGCCCAGGAGCAGGATTGAGTCCTGTGCTATGGTCAGGAGGGGGGATTTTGTTTATCACCCTCACAACTTTTGGGATATTAAGACAAGGCAACACTAAAACTGGGCTGTAGTCTGAAATATTACAGCAAAACTTTTTTTCTGAGGAAGAGGGGTCCTTGCCATCAACCTTCTACAAAAGATTCTTTATGGCTATCTGTTTTCTTCCTTCCTGTGACTCAGACACCTTCCTTCTGTTTTCAGCACTCAGTATCCAACTTTAACCAATAAAGGCAATAGGATGTGGTGCACCAAATATGTTATCATAACTCAGAATTACGAGGTTTTCCTTTGTTTCCCTTTTTAGTAACTTATGTGCTCCTATTGATTTTACAAGGACATTTTGACTCTTGTGAAGGTTTTTGTGACACATAAAACTCTTGTGGAAAAATGCTCTCAAAATATCTAGAGATGTGTGTGTTCTCCACTACCATAATATGGCAACAACATTATATAAATTTGTTTTTATCTTTTTCAGGGAGTTGACAATTACAGATTTACATCTATGGTTCCCAGTTCAAGATACAATTTTACATCAGCTTCTCCAGTCTTCCTTTGAATGTTTTCTGATGCTTCAGCTGCTCACATGGCACAGAGCCAGCCAGGTTCAGTCTGTTATGGGATTTGTCCCCTCCTGGCCACCTGGACGAAGATCCCAACTTGACTGAGTGTAGTTTCCATGGTGGTAGCAGCACACTGGTCTAGAAACCGCCACTCTAATATGCAGCTAAAATAATTTTCAGAGTGATTCTCCACACTTTCAAGCTATTTCCTGCAGAATAGTGAAAAACAATGGTTGGAAGAAGACAAATATAACCAGCATTTGCTGAAATTCTGCAAGTCAGGGTAATTGCCTGCCAGTGTTTTGGATGTCAGGGATACCCACTGACTCACTACGACTGTTGAAGGACCTGGGGTCACCTAAACTACTCCTCAAAGGTTTTTCACCACCCAAGAGTTCTTGAACAATGAAAATGGTTCCTAACAAATAGCATATCTTAGCTTCAAAGTTCCTTCCTTACCAAATAATGAGATCACAGAAGCTTCATTCTTAATGGACAGAATCTTTATGCCTCTTTTTATGCTTTGAGATGGATCAACAAAAACAGAGCATAAATATTGTGACTGTCCTTTGTTCACTTGTTTGTAATCACTCTTTAGCTCTCTCGAAGGGGCTTGAAGTATATTTCAGAAAAGGGGTTTAATTGCTCACACTTTGTTTGATGCATGTGGGGCCATGCAATTCCTGTTGAGTAGGAATGCATGTGTAGACACTCATAAAAATAAATAGCACTTTTAAAAATCTCCCAAGTCAGTTTTTTAAATCAACCACTGAGAAACAGTGGAGTTTGAGAGGCTTTTAACATATTTCTTACCTTTGTATTTTTATTTGTGTGCTGTAAAAATGTACCCTTTTTGATAAATTGCATTGAAAAGATATGTAACATTCTCTTTCAGTTCTCAAAACCTTCCCTTTACCCGTCAAACCTAGGGACCATTACTTTTTTCTACATGCAAGTCAAAGAGAGGAGACAAAGCACAAGTAAAATGACTGAGTTTTGAAAATGTCTTAGGTTTTGGAATTTCTTAACATTGTTTCTCACTTTCCATAAAAATCCTCTTTTTTCTCCCTGCAACTTTGCTATTTAAACATATTCACAGACATATTTTTTCAGACTTTTTGTTACGCAACCCAAGCTATTGGCATAAGAAGGCAATTCTATGTTTTCTCATTAAGTAGCTACAAATCCTATATAATATTTCTTTTGTTTTAATCTTTAGGTCTGCATTAACTCCCATTTGTTCTTCTTCTGAGGAAAATTATGCATATTTCTGGAATTCAAACCTGGATCTTCCAGAGGAAGAAATTTGCCTTCAGATGAGTGGAAATGTTATGGTGGCTCATAGTTCTCATTTTTGCTTTATGATTTGTGGTAAAATACAAATCAATCAAAACCAGATTGTTTTATTCTTGATGGAGCATTTTAACTCAAGCAAAGTGGGAACAGTCAAAAGATAAATTTAAATACCACTTACAGACTGACAAAGGAATTTCCTTTCCATGCAGTTACCAGAGTTCTCCGTCAGAGAGGGGGAAGTCCCATAACAGAAGGGGAGTTCCTTGTCTCACTGGAACAGTCTAATGCCCCTGCCTCTGGAAGGGAGTTTTCTAAACTCCTCTGGGATGAGATGTAGGAATAGATTAAAGAAAGAGTGAAATTGAGACTGGTTTTTAGCTATTTTTGGGGACTTTTTTCTCACAGAAATGCTTCAAGGGGAAAAGCGCTCCTCTTCCTCCTCAGACTCCATCTCTGACTTCTTACATCTTTTGAGAAAAAATCTTCAGTATTTTCAAATGAATTTTGACAATAGGTCAGGACAATAAAAGCAGTAATCATTTCCTGTAAATAAAAATAAGGAATATTGCTTGGATAAATCTGTCCCTTTTTTTTTTGTTTGTTTGTGGAGTCTCATATTTTCTCCATCCTGACAATTTGGAGGAACCTGTTTTTCTATCATTCTAAGAAATTTGTTTCCTCAGGTGGGAGAGAAGAAAGTCTAAAAATTCATCTTGGTTCCTAGTCTTGCAAGTAAACAGCTGAAATAGCCTGACTATAAACTGTGGTGTCCTCACCATCAGATGAACTGAACTATGATGTGGCAACTTTGTACTCAGACAGACAGTGAAAACAGACAAGCTTTTGTAAAGAGAATGGAAAGAATTTGACTTACTTGTCTCCTTTACTAAAAAAATAATGAAAGCACTGGGACAAGGAATTTGGACTGCTGAGACTAAGAAGAAAGGAAGACTTGGATTCTACAGTGTGAAATGGGCTCCAAACCCACAGTGGTCTCAATGCCTATCTCAAAGATCCTGCCTAAGGACCAATCTGTGAAATGGAAGGTGTCATTTGCAGGGAAAATGAATTTTGAATGAAAAAACCCCCACGGCTCTTGTTCATTAATTGCATGAGCAGAGCACTCCCAGGAGAAAATAAATAAATCCTGTCATACCTGAAATAGGAAAAGGGAGGAGGTGATGGTGGGATAGAAGAGGCAAAGTGATATATAAGACATGACACAAAAGCCAAAGTCAGATAAAGTGAAAGACCAAAATAAGAAAGAACAGTGACACAAAGTCATGGCACAGCCTTAACAAGCCAATGTCAGGATAAAGGATCATGGATGTTTTCAAGCTGTCTGCAATTTCCTTCAATAAATTGGCTTTAAAGATTTGATAGCATTTCCCCCAGGAAGGTCTGCAGCCCTATTAAGATGTATGGTCTTGGTTAGCCACAGGTTCCAAGTCTGAATGTAATATTTTGAGTTCAAAGAAAAGGATCTCTTCTATTAGAAATTATCATTAATAATAAGATGCCTGTCAGTTGACTTTTCTCAGCAAAAGTATCACTTGTAAAATCTTTCTGAAAAATCTGACATATGTCTCAAATATATCATTTGAATCTCCATTCTGGGGCCAAAACCTCAACATCACATATTCATAATTCTCATTAACATCAGTGGAAGCTTTGTGCAAATCCAAGGGTAAAATCTGTCCTCTAGTATTCCAACTACTACTCAAGTAGTTTGTGAAAGTTTAGAGCCTTTTAGATCATACAATCACAGAGATGTTGGTTGGATTCACTCTTAGAAGCCCATAGTCCAGCTCTTGACTCAGGGGAGGAGTATTGCTAAGACTTGATCAGATCATATGTTGGCTTTAAGTAAGTCTTCAAAACATCCAATTTTGGAGACCATACAAACTCTCTGGAGGCTGGACAATGTTTTTAAGTGTTGCACTGCCCCACTGGTGAAGAAAACTCTCCTTCTCTTTCTCCTTCTCCTTCTCCTTCTCCTTCTCCTTCTCCTTCTCCTTCTCCTTCTCCTTCTCCTTCTCCTTCTCCTTCTCCTTCTCCTTCTCCTTCTCCTTCTCCTTCTCCTTTCTTCCAACACTTAATAGAATTAAGAAAAAGATTAAAATTTAACTACTCATTTACATAGGGTAGCAGTGTAACTTTCCTTTGCTAGTAATATAAACAAGGGTTTATTTTGGAGACCACAAGTCTGAACTGAGCTGGGCTCTTGGTACTGTGAAAGTCAATGAAAATGTAAGACACAATGCTTTAAAATCTGCCCTGTGAAAGACTTGATTTGTAGCTTTAGCTTTGACCTCAAAGGTGTAACTCTCTTTGAGATAAAAGGTCTGAATTTAATTGTCAATGTGCAATTGTTTATAGGCGCTCTAGAAATGGGATTTTGCTGCCAGAGCATAGATGTCTTGTGCCCCCTGTGATGCCCCCAGGTTACCCAAGGCATGTTACAAATAATGAGGGAACCTACAGAGTGATTCAGCACAGTTTAAGCAAAGTTCAGGTGTCCAGAGGTGTCTATAGGTACAATAGAGGTCTTGATTATTGCTGTAGTGAACAAAACTTTTGGGATAATTTCTGGTGTAGGCATGTAGTTGCCCAGCTTATTTGAGATGCCCAGGAGATGCCTGAGCTGTTTGCATAGGGTTGGAAGGTATAGTTACCCATATCCTTCTCACCTGGCAGATGGAAACCAGGTGGAATATCTGAGGGCATCTAATATAAGCAGAAGCCTGCTGATTTTGGTGAGATGTGGGAAGTGAGGAGGGAGATGTTGGTGTTAGACAGACGTGCTGAAATTCTGTCAGTAGCCAGCTCTTGTCACAGCCTCTATATCATATAAACAGTTGACAGAACATATTGGCACTTTCCAATGTAAAAATTGTCTCAGCGTTACTGTTTTCCAACAGTTTAAAGTGTTGACACCCAAAATTGTGGATCTCAGATTGAAAGAGAGAGAGAGAGAGAGGGAGGGAGGGAGGGAGAGAGAATGCTGTGAAGGAAGGGGGGAAAAACAAATATGGGAATGAAAATTTGTTGGCATAGCCTCTGGCTCACCTGGGAATGGAAAGTAATCCCATCAGAATGAACTCTGGATGGCAGAGGACAGGGACAGGGTTGGGAAGGTGTCTCTCTGAGCCAGGGGGCTCTGGGGAACATGTTGATATGTGGATCACAGAAGGACTGATGACCTGCAAGGGCCCTGAGGAAAATCCATACAGGAGATGGTGGAGACAGAGGCTGGAGGAGAGGGGCCTGCACTGGCTGTACTTCTAATGCTGAGCAGCACCAGGGCCTATCCAGTGGCCCCAAAGCCAGCTGGCACCTTTTGGGCACAACCTTGTTGTTAAGCACTCTCTGACTCTAAACAAGAAAAATTACATTCAGGATTCCTACAGGGAATATTCCTGGCCAGGGCTAGTTCCTGTGTCCAGGCAGCACTGGAAGAATACTGACTGACTGGTGAAAACACCAAGAGGGACTATTCAGTGACAGCCATGTGCCAAGGCTCAGATCTCTGCCCTGGTATACTTAGTAAATGATGTTTGTATTATCTATTCCCAAAGCTTTTCCCAATGGCCACTTTGGACGTAGCCCTGTTTTGGGTGCCAGGCAAGTCCAGCTACAGAAATAAGAGCTGCTCTGTGCTCATTGCCCTGGAGGTTGCAGAACAATCCTCACATCACATATTCCCTTCCCACCCACTTGTGCTTGAACCACAGCTTAATTCCTGCCTGAAGCACTGAGCAGATTTCAGGTGTTTCCAGACCCAGAAGAGCCCTGAACACAGTGAAAGAAAGAACTGCAGCACCTGAAATTGGGAACAATAAGCACCATTAGGACATACTTGTAACCTTCAAAGAGAGGGTACCAAACTAGTCAGAACTTCACAAAGATAGCCAAAAAGTTTACTATCCCAGACTCTACATCATAATTTTTCACAAAATGGATCTTTGCAGCATTTAGTGGAAAAGTTTTATTTCAATGAGGATTTTGATATTGTTATCAATTGATAACAATATTTTGTTATTGATATCAAATGTATCCTTTTATTTTGATCCACAACAAAACAAAATCTGATTCCGTAAGATAATCTCTGGTATTTGGACCAAAAAGATCTGTGGCTTTTAGGAGAGTCTGGTTTCCAAGATCTGAATCAATCTATCAGTAAGTGTGCTCGTACGGGTTGGTCTGTGACAATCCTGGAGAAATGTCTAGGCAGGAAGCCAAACAAGTTTCATCAAAACATTTCCAGATTCCTGGACCAACATCTGTAGCCTGAGCTAAGTAGTCCTTACAAATGGTTTGATTGTGATCAGATGACAAATGAAATCAGAATATCTGAGTATTTCTGAGTACTTCTGCTCCCGATTAGCAAATCCACTCATGTCCTTCCCAGGTCCCTCATTTCATTCTGTCCATTTTCTGGACAGAGAAAGAAAAGTGTTGCCTTCCTACAACTTTGTTTTACTTCTCCCTGGCTTCCTAAATTCTTTTTCCTCTGATGATTCTCTGGATTTTTTTTAACCCCTTTATGTATCCTCAAATCTACTGCCACCTGAATTCTTCAGTCATCTAGGAAGAGCCCATAGTGAAATCTCAATTCCTTTAGGCTCAAGTCTGTATGAATATTCAGCCTACAAAAGCCATCTGCGTGGTTCCAGATATAGAACAGTGTTCTTGGTTCTCTGCTGGATCATTTATTTGTTATTCTTAAAAGTAGAAACAAGGACTTGAGGATGTCCTCTACAACCAAAGCTGTTACTCATACGATACTTCTTCAATTAAACAAAAATCTGACCTATGTCAAGAGTATTATTTATTAAACTAGAGTGATTTCTATTCCTCTGTCATTTATGGTTAGTGGCAGCAATTGCAGATAAAGGCAGAACTGGCCAGATATGACATGAACACAGGAGGAGATGATTGCAAAGCTCAAGGCCAGGGTAGGACACGACCTTATGAGGACTGGAGGTAGTGTGTGGGCTTAAAAACCAGATCAGGAAAATAGTTGGACACTTCCCTTCTGCAATGAACCCAGCTGGGTCAGATAAGGGATTTACAGCCTCTCAGCTGATTGAACTTTATCTTGTTTTGTCCTGAGAGGACAGATTCCTTATATAAGCAGCAGCCCTGGAGGTGACTGGGACATTTGTAAGGACATATCATTTGTAAAAGCCAAGCCAAATTTTCTCTTCTTGCCTCAATTTATCTGAGTAGTTAGAACAGGTATATAGACTGTGTATGGTCTGACTTTGTCTCGAGGCAGCTTTGATGCTTCTTGCCTTTTTTCAGACCTGAAGAAAGGTTTAAGTATCTGAAAATCTCTTGATTTTACTTCAGTTAATTGAATAGAAAACACAATCTTCCTCTACCATTTTCATCTCTCTTATAACCACTAAAAAACAATTATGGGAATAATGTCTAAAAAAAAAAAAATCAAAACAAAACCCCAAAACCCACCAACATAAAAAGCCCCAAAGCATGTTATCTTTTATCTATTTCAGAACTATTATTTGTCCACATAATGTGTCATAATTCCCTCTGGAGCTGTAGTTCAATTCCTGGTACCCTTGCTCTCCTCTTACATGCTGAGTTTTCTGCTCAATTGCAGATCTTCAGTAAAACTAGTTCCAGTCTCAGCCAAAGGTCTTCTTACTGGTTATCACATAACTGTGTTTTTGAGAGACACAATCCAAGCCAGAAGCATGGCCAAAAGGAGAAAGCTCATGGCACCCTGTCTGCTGCTTGTAAAAAGAAATAAAAGCATGTAATGGTTGATGGCATCACTACACCAATGAAGCAGTGCTTGAACTTAGTTCAATAAGCTGAAGAGAAATATTTGAATTTCAGAAAATCATATGTTTTGAACAAAACTCAGAAAAAAAAGCAGATGAAAATGCAGTGATTCAATATCTCCTATTTTCCAGAACCTTCAGTTTGATGGAGATATCAGTATTGTGTCGGAACCAGAATATTAAAGGTAGGGGGCGAGGATTTGTGCACACTCAAATCTCAAAGTATCTTAATTATTCTATAGCTGTGGAGCTCATTTTGCTCCCCTGAAGTGTTCCCTTATGTAGATCAATAATTGTTGCCCTCTGGAAGTTTTTTCCTACTTTCTTTGGCTTCATTTCTCCAGCAAAACTGAAGTCCTGCAAGCACTTAATGTTTACATGACAGTTTATTCCCATAATAAGTTGTACAAACTGTAACCTGAGCAGCAAATTCACATCCCATATTTTTCCAAGGAAGTTGACATTACATTACCTGTGCTCATCCCTCCCATTATCAAAACCAGCTCAAGGCCCCACACTTCTATTTTGCTGCACTGACTTTAGAGGGCATTCAAGCAGCCTTGGAAAAATGTTCAAATTTCATTAGTTGTCTTCTTATTTATAGCACATTCTTATTCACTATTTTAATACATAAGAACTTTGAAGAATAGCTAAGTAGATCAAATCACAAATTCCTGTAAGCTAAGAAAATGAATTATTTTCTCTGTAATTTTTAATTTGACCTCCTTGTTGGCCTACATAAAATTTTTGCCTCACTTTTTTTTTATAGTCAACAAGGTCAGGGATAACTGAAGCAAATAAAAAAGGAAGCAAACAACAGTGCAGTAATAATAGTTAGAAAGATTAATGCTAGTGCTTGAGTGCTCCCAGCAAGATTAATTTTCCTGAAAACATTAATTATTCCTTTTCTTAGGTCCAGTGCAAGTTGAGTAAAGGCTGTGCTGATCAACCTTGAAGGTTACAGAGGTTGATGCAGCTCTCTGAAAAGCTTGTGTGTGTCTGATCTTTGAGAAGATCATACATGGCCCAAAGTCTCCTCACTGGAGGCTCTTGCTGTTGTGGTTCCTGGAATCATACCAACATAGAATTCTTAATGTAGTAAAAGACTTCTTAGATTGTGTTCACAACCCTCTGGATAGTGTCCCCTGCTCCCCCTGGATTCATTCTTCCCCAAAAGGTGTGGGTTTTTTATATGACGTTGAATGACTACCACAGAGCTGCCTATACCTGAAATTCAGACTGGATATTAGGAGGAAATTCTTTACTGTGCGGAGGGTGAGGCCCTGGCCCAGGCTGCCCAGAGAAGCTGTGGATGCCCCATCCCTGGAAGGATTCAAGGCCAGGCTGGACAGGGTTTGGGGCAACCTGGGATAGAGGAAGGTGTCCCTGCCCATGGCAGGGGGGTGGAATGAGATGGTCTTTAAGGTCTCATCCAACCCAACCCATTCTGTGATTAGATGATTCTAGGAACTCTCCTGGAACCCTCTTTCCAGGCACTAATCAGTGTGTGCTTTGGGAATGCTACCTGTCTGACCTGCCTCAGAAGGAGCTGCATGGCCAAGAGCATTGCACAGATCCCTGCTTGCAAAGAGGGGCTGCTGGGCTGCCTCAGGCACAGAGAAATCTGCCCTGAGCCAGGGGAATTTTGGCACTGGGCAGGACCAGAAGGGTGGGCAGCAGAGCCAGCCCATGCTGTCAGCAGGGTAATTCTGCACAGAGAGCAGAGGTCCAGCCCAGACACAGATCTGATGTGGCCAGGCCACACCGTGCTGCATCAGCTGCACACTTAATGGTTCAGACACCACTTTGAAAACCTCTCCACTCTGCTGCAGCTTGCCTGGTGTCTATTTCAGCCCAGTACACCAACACTTGGAACACTGTTGCTACATGCAAACACTCTTCTATTTTGTCAGTGCTATCAGCTTTTGTGATTTTATGGCAGATTCCTGATATTTACTGTTTTGCTTTTGTTTCCCAGAAGGTCCCATTTTTTAATGTCCTGCTGCATAAATAAACTGAACTTTCATTTTGAGATAAAATGCAGTCTTCTGACATGAAGAAATATTTGAAAATTGAGTTCCATGGAGCATTAGTCAAGTTCAAACAACCAAACAAACAGACAAGCCACACTAAAACAAAGCCCCTTGTATAATTCGAAATAATAAATAAAGTGATTCTTATTTTTTAGGGTGATCATGTTACTGTTCCTCCTTCAGCAGTCTTGCATTTTGCCAGTGATATGCTGCTCGTTTAATCTTTATTCTTTTCTCTAGCAATTACAGGAAAAAAAAAAAAGCCACTTTTCCTACAGTGACAGACCACAAATCCTGATGTAGCATTCCTTTCCAAGGTTAAATTCATCAATTGCTCTCACTGTGATTTTCCTCGCAAGAGCCAAGGGCACAGAATTTCCCAGAGATGGACCTGGCTGCCCTTCATTTCCCTGCACTGCTCCTCTCCATGGGTCTTCCCAATTTATCCCTGCTGCCCTTCTGTCCTCCGATGGTTCCAAGAGATGTTTCTGGCAGTTGCAGGAGGTTCGGTGCCCTGCAGTATGCAGAGACAGGATGAAAATAAAAAGACCATCTGCTTCCAGCAGCTTTGGTCACTTAAGCAATGGTAAGCAACCCCTCCCTCCTGGTTCACCAGAAAAGGAAAGTGTGGGAGCTGGAATGGGTGGGGGATGCTATTTCTGCCAGTGTTGGGTACTGAATGTGTGATCACCTACCAGGACATATGGCAATTACTTCCTGCAGCTCATAATATCTCACATGAATCTTTTCTCATCTAGAACCACTGATCTTTTGACTCTTTCCATCAAGGGAAATAAAGGAGAAGACCACTTAGCAGCTGCTCTCTTCAATCTCTATTCAAAGACTGATTGTAACTAAGTAAGTTTGCCTTGTCAAAATGCTTTTGAGCCTGGAAGAAGCTGCTGCTAATGTTTTCCTGGCAACATCTGAGCCTTGCCCTACCTGTGCTGGGGATTTTAGACTTCTGTTGTGGTAAACTGAACAAAGGGAGCACCAGTTGGCAGAAAAACTTCTAAACTTCACTGGTATTTTTTTTTTTTAAACTTAAGTGATATGATTTGCCCTTCCTTCCTTCCTTCCTTCCTTCCTTCCTTCCTTCCTTCCTTCCTTCCTTCCTTCCTNCCTCCCTCCCTCCCTCCCTCCCTCCCTCCCAGAAAACCTCTCATAAAGCAGAAGTCTACCTGTTTTCAACAAGCAGTGTGCCAGTTCATAATTTCATAACTTCACAATTTCACAGAGGCATCATATCTCTTCCTTCTGTAATATCTCAAATTTAAAAGACTCTAAAACTGATGGAAAGGACCAAGGCTTTACTCCATGTAACACCTTGGTAAATGTTAATCTGAAAGGGACAAAAACTCTCAATTAGAAAAAAAGTGCCAAGCCTTTTGGGTATGATCTCCTAATTAAAGTTTGTTCTGATGACATTGTTTTGCATATTTTGTGATTGGATCTGATGCTGATAGATTTGGAATAGGGTGGAGTTTCTGATGAACAGGGCAGAACTGAAATTATTTCCTTCCTGCATTTGCAATTTAAATAAATCTCAGCAGAATCAACTGCTTGTGGTACAAATACTTTCTTTCTTAGTTGTAACTGGCTTCCTGAAGGCTGATTCCCACCTCAGCTGCAAACTTTCTCCAGTAGATGAGTCTCTATGAGACAAAATTATTTGAAAACCTCATTGTACCAATGAAATGAGCAAAATAATCTTTTCTCTAATATTTTTTCTCGCTTTTTTGTCTTTGGAAACTTTGAAACTTTTATTCATGTATTTCAGTGCTGTCTCACCTGTTAGAGTGAAGACAATAAAGGAGCTTGGAGCATTCCCATTTCAGGTTTTCTAACTGATTATTTAGCAGAAATAAAATACAGGGTAATGAACCAATATCCCATTAGTGACCAGCTAAAGTTGGCAGCTTCCATGAACAGCTTAATCTCACTGTTAAAGGAAATAGGGGTGCTGCTGTAATGTGAGCAACTGACAGGTGCTTTAGTGCACATCAGAGCATGTTCACTGGAGGAACATTAATGGAAAGAGAACCAGGCTGTGAACATTACGAGCTGACTGGAGGCAAAAATAACTGAAAAATAAAAAACTATAGCTTTTTACTGGAGTAACTGCATGTCAACAAGTAAATCCTTTTTTTTTTTTTCTTCAGGTGTGTACTGAAGTTTTTTTCCATGTCTTCCCAGTGCCTGTAGTCATGGCCCTTTACAGAGCTTCTCTGCTGCCCACTCCCTCCTCTTCTCTTCCCTGTGTACCTCAACACAGATCACAACTGTTCATGTCAGGAATTTCTCCTCTGAGGCTCCAATCTTTTGGAGCACCCCTCCTCTGTCTCTGGCTCACTGACTTGCATTGGCTCTTCAAACATCCGCTGAGAACAAGTATCTGTTACTTTTGCTAAATCACCTCATTGTTTCCTTCCTCCCAATGATGATTTACCTCCGTATTTTACTAATTACATTTGGTTTTTGAGATGTGGTTCTTCTGCAGGATGCCACATAAAACGAAGCCTTGTAGTATGTTTAGATATGGAAAAACAAGGGTAGTAAAAGCTTCAGGTTTTGTTTCTGCAGAATTTCAGCTGCATTTCTGTGGAGCACACTTTTTAATCCTGTAGAAAGTGGCGAGGAGGAGAACATAGTCTGGAAATATTTTCCGGGAATTTTCCATGTTTCATCTCACTGGATGTAGACACCCACATTTATGCCCCTGGGCTGCCTCTATATTGAGACATTTTTAGAGAAATATCCTTCTCATTCTAAAGTAAACCAAGTCAGATTAAGGTTCCTAAAACTACTTATATTTCTTCCATTTAACAATAAGAAAAGACCTGAGTGTTGACTTACTGCAATTTGCACCTGTGGAACTCCAGACTTAAGTGACTTACCTGTGACACCTCTTTGTGAACCATCTTCCTTTCCAGAGGAAAAAAAATCATTGAGAGGAATAGAAAGAAATACAAGGAACAGCTGTACTAAGGAGGTTTTAAAACGAAGGCTGAGAAGCATCTGGGAGAGTCACAGGTCAGACACACTGAACCAAGCACGAGGGCAGAGACACCTTCACTGCAAAGGCTTTGTTTGCATAGCACATCAGGGGTAGTATCTGCCTGAGTCCCACGTGGGAGGCACTCTGAACTGGGAATTTTGAAAGCTCCTTGTTTTCATTGCTGAACGATAATGAGGAAGAAAAGATGCAACAAGTTTTCATAAAAAAAAGCCAAGAAGCCCATGTGGCCTGATTCATGTTTTTAATATACAGCATGTTTTTAATATACAGTGACTGTAGAACTCCTGATTAATTACATGTTTACATCTAACTAGGAACAAAAGCTTCCTGCTGGGGTGAAAAATAGGATGAACAATCTCATCAGTAAAACTATGGACAAATTTAACACATGCAGGTAAAGTCAAATCTGCATTCCATCAAGCCCTGTGAAAGAAAAAATAACCCTCAAAGAAAACCCTTAAGGACTTTAGGAGGCCTCAGTCTTCCCACACTCTGTTTAATTGTGTTGCCCTCTGCCTAGTTATGTCCCAGAAATGTTAAAATGCTCAGAAACTTCTTCAGCCTCCAAAATGAGTCTGTCCATATTCAATTCTGCTTTTTTATGTCTTCCTCCAATATAATTCTGAATCAGGGCATAAAAGCTGCAGCCACAGATTCTCCTGGAGGATTTGACAGAACATTGTGAAAGAACACTTGGTTTTGACTTTATTGCAGCACACATGATTTCCTCCATCTCGTTAATGCAGGAAATGCGTTATCTGAGGGAGAGGAGCTCGGAAGCTTGAAACATCAGTGCTGTGCTTTAGAGGCCCTTTTTCTTTTTTTCATTTTTTCTATTAGATGGCATGGCAAATTAAATATCTCATCATGATGAAATAACAGATTCTCCAAATGTGTCTATTTGGCAAGGAAACTTTGTGTTTTTGTCAGTGCACTAGCCTCAGTCCCACAAGGGGACCGAGTGGCTTCCAAGCTGTAATAAAGGAAGTGACAAGCTGGGTTAGTTGTTGCTGGGCTCTTCTTTTTGTGCTGAAAGCATTTATTTGTTTGCTTTCATAGGGTATCTTTCCCTGAAAGCTTTTCCATCTAGAAGCCTGCTCCATCCACAGCAATGTGGGTGTGGAAGGAGGCAAAGGAGCATCTGTGCTGTTTCCTGCCCCTTCTGCAAAACTGCTCTTATTTGAGTCAGTGCTTTTCCCTCCTCATGGCCTTATTCTCTTTGCAGACTCTCTCACAGCTGAACACTCTGCAACATTTAATCAGTGATTTTCTAACACTGCTACTAATTGCTTGTGCCCAAGCCAATGCTTCAGTGCCTGGTAAACTCTTGAATCTGAAAACTTGTGAAATCCCACAGTGAGCTCCTAATTCCACATCTATACACTCACTTCATCTGTTTCTTTCCTCTGAGATCAATTTTTCCATTCCCAAGTTTTACATTGCCTCTTAAAGTGGGAGTACCAAGCCTGCCACTGTTCAGGAAATGTTTGGACAACATTCTCAGGCACATGTGGGGGTTCTTGGGGCTGTCCTGTGCAGGGACAGGAGATGGAGTTTACTTATCTTAATGGACCCCTCCCAACTCAGGATATTCTATGTTTCTATGCTTCAGTGTTTCTATATTTAGAAGGCCCATTCACTGAAGAAATCGGATGCAAAACTGCAGGA
The DNA here is from genome assembly GCA_013399225.1 of Rhipidura dahli. NCBI lineage: Eukaryota > Metazoa > Chordata > Aves > Passeriformes > Rhipiduridae > Rhipidura > Rhipidura dahli. Next base: position 96,823 of record VXAC01003688.1, read on the forward strand.
GGGTTCCTGGTTTTTCTTACAGTTGGGGACATCTATTTTTCTGATAGTTCTAAGCTGAGGAACTGACATAAAGGACATTATTTTGACCTTTACTCTCTCTTCCACTCTCTGGACCTTATTTTTTAGCAGCAGCCATGTCATGTCTTGGCTGGAAAAGAGCAACAGCCTGTGCCTCAAGGCCCATGGCCCCACAAAACCCCATCTCCACCAGGACCCTGCAGCACCAGTGAGCACAACCAGGGGTTTAACAGACCCGATTTCAACAAGCTGTGTCCTGCAGGGACTGAGGTATCAAATCTGAACATCCTGCTCTTTATCACTGAGATAATTAGGGCAGGCCTGCCCCATGGGTGTACAGAAACCTGAGCAGCTCTGCAGGTGTAAATGCTGTCTGTTGGCCAAATGCTCAGGTCTTCAACAGCTTTGGAACCTCTGCACCTTGTTTCAAAACATGGTGTAAGTCAGCCCTGAATGAGAGGGAAGATACATATTTGAAGGATTAAAGAGGAATCTTAAGGTTTTTCAACCCTGCTTCTCTGACACAGGGTCTCCCTGGCACCTGTAAGTTCTCAAGAATCAATATAACACTCTGGACATCATGAAGACCCAGTACACTTAGCTCTGACTGGACTCAGAGAGAGATGCAGATTTGTTTTGAAATCCACAAAAGCAAAATATACCTGTTCTGGAACAAGAACTCAGGCTCCCAGTTCCCCCCACCTCAGGAGAGGAGAGCAGTGCATTCAGGCTCTCTGTGATCAGACCTGTCACAGGAGGATGGAAACCTCTAATTGGAAAGACAGGAATGAGCTCGAAGAAGGAATCACTCAGAAAGGCACCATGAAAAGACTGGAAGATGAGGTCAAGGTGAGGTTTGAGCTTAGGTAAAAAAGAAGCAAAATATTCTATTGTGCCCCTTTTCTTCTCAAAATGTAGTTTTCTCTCTTGTAAGTGCATCTGAAGAATATGTGGTAGAAAAACAGATCCAAGAATAAATGACATCCTTATCCATAACACCCTTGTACTATGTCAAATTCATCTCCACGTGGTTTTTTCTGTGGTATCTAATAAATTATTTAAATATAAAATGTTAAATAAGATGGGGGGTTTTTACACCGTTATGAAAAAAGGGCACAGAAAATCTGCACAGAACAATAAATGGTTTTATTTCTCCCCACTGCATTTTTATGTTCTCTTGGATTCACTCCTGGCTTCTCTCAAAAACTTCAATTTAAACTCACAGTTATATTTTCAAATTTAAAAAAAAAAAAAAAACAAACCAACTTTTATTTTCATTTCCAGTGTGCATCATGATTTAGAAGATAGAAGTGAGAAGAATGGAAACAGAAGTGAGAAGGATGGGTGATGGCAATAGGTTCAAAGTATCATTTGATGAAAACAGCTGCATCCAGAGGTACTTAGATAGACAAGGACATACCTAGAAGATGTGTATGTACTGACTCCTTCCTTTTTGTGTTATAAAGAGCTGAATTCTTTTTTCCGGCTTATCAATTAACAATCAATATGTTGGATGGATATATAATTTAGAGCATCTCTTGGACTGTTCCTACTCTTTATATGAAATTCACAATGTGTCTCTGTCCTGAAACCTGAAGACCTGGTTTTACTTGGATTAACTTGTTAAACTGACTTTTGTTTTCACTTTTCCTTAGATAACATCCAGTTTCATTTGATATGTATCTAATTAATGTCTCTAAAGTTAGCTGAGTTCTCTTCTTCTAAAGATTTTAATTTAGATTAATTTGTTTCAATAAAATTGATAATTAATAGCTTGTGTGGAAGATGATACTTTGTTTTGTCCACAGGCAAGGAGAAATGGTCCATCTCATGGAAAAACTTTTATTAAATATAAAAAGAAACACTGGAAAACATTTAGAATATGGCATTTCACTAAGAAGTGTCACTAAGTGTTTGGCTATTTAAACCAGGCCTTCACTGTTTAATAAAACTCCATTAGATTCTATAATGTCTTTATTAGATCAGTCTTCTAATATTTTCACAAAAACTTGTTTTTCAGAAAAGAACATAAATCTTCAGAGGCTGCAGAAACTTGGTGAATGGAGTTAAAAATTCAGGTTGGTTTGATCAAATGAAATGGAAGTCCTTGCTTTTCTGTCCTCTAAAAGGGTAGTAAAGTGGTTGGGAACATTGGTGCATGTGAAATTTTTACTAGTTTATAATGCACTTCCTTATTTATTGTGATGCCAACTTTTTAATTTTGAGAGAACGATCATCTTTTATGGTGCTATTGACCATCATTTTTTCAAAACTTGGCCTTATAAATCCTGGTGAAGCTTTTATATAAATCTATTTAGAAATTTTAATGACATATAAAGCTTCAATGATGAAAAAAACATTCCCTGCATTTAATATTACTGAACACAAGGATGCAACCATTAATCCATTCTCTTGAGCTGTCTTATGCAATGCTTTTTTGAAAGAGGGGGAATAAAGTAATTTCTTCAACAGGATACTGTTGACAGCCAGAAGGAATCACAGTGACAGTCATATACCATGACTCCAGAATCCTCCTCTTCCTCCCAATGCTTTTGTTGTCCAGTTTGCCTTGGCTCACAGACCATTTGCCATGATCTGCATTTTAGGGTTAAATAACATATATCAATGTAAAAACAATCCCAACCTGGGTTATGGAGGTGGCAGTACTAAAACTCCAGTTGTATATACATTATATATAAACTCCATTCTTTCCAGTCAGTACTGGGCGCTTGACTTTACTGAAATGTTGGCCCAAGAGTGTATTAATCACTCTAATTGTTCTGACTTCACCTTGTTAAGATTCTCAATTACTGGCAACTATTTTTACTAATAAGGAAGTAAAATAACCTGTGTTATGTAGTTGACTCAAACCTGAAAAAAGTGCTTAAAATATTTAGTTAGTTTACAAGTGGAATTTTTTGAGTGAGATTAAGTATGATATTAAGAAGATCAGGGCTTGTTTGTGTGTTTGTTGTGGGTTTTTTTTTTTTGGTTTTTGGTTTGTTTTTGTTTTTTGGGGGAGTTGTTTTATTTTGCTTTGTTTTGTTTTGTGTTGGGTTTTTAAGGAGAAATCACTAAGGCACAGCAATGTCTCCCTTGGTCACAGCTTTTGTCATCCCAAGAGCCAAGCATATACTCTGCATATTCCATCTGCAGAATTTCCGTCCCATGTTCAAGACCAGAAGATAAATTGGAATAAAAGATAGGGTAAGTTTATTCCCCATGGACCAGGTTCTGATCCTTTACTTCTGCAGTGCCCTCCATCATGTTCAACTCAAAACTACTGAATTGCCATTGCCACAAAAATTTGTTGTTTAAAAGTATGTTTATAAACACACACAGAAGATGTTAAATTCAAATGAACTTAACATTTTTCTCCCAGAGATTTTTTTAAATGTATCTAACAAGTTTGGAATTGCCAGTCCCACTTGTCCTTGTTAAAACTTGATTTTCCAGTTAATGGAGGCTGGTTTCCCCCTGTGTATCTTTACAAGAGATTTCCGTAAGTCCAAGTATACTTCAGGAAATGACAGATCCAGCATGAAGTGTCCTGTGATGACAGGGGAAATTTAATTTTGCCCCACTAGCGATGACAAGTGATGTTGTTTCTGTATTTCTAGATGAAGTGACATGAAATTAAATGATGGCTACAAGGGAAGGGAGAGGAGGAAAACTGTGTGGAGGAAGCATTTTGGAGAAGTGAGGTAGGAGGATGAGTGAGGTCTGTGTCTTGTGGAGGAGAGAAGATGCAAGAGAGGAGCTAGGCATGTCTAGATTTCTGATGATGCCTAAACCTTATAGTTTGGGAATCATCAGACAAGACTTCTTGTGCTAAAGTAACCATAGCCCAGCTAAATGGGTATTTTTTTCATGAGCATTATTCCAGCACAGATCATTGTGAGCTCTAATTAATAAGTAAACAGTATGCTCCTCCTATTCCCTCCTGGCTTATGGTAAAAGGAACACAGCAGAAGGCATTTTTCCTAATCTAAATTTTATGTTGCCATGTTAACTATGTTTAAACATTGAAATATTGATTGAAGAGAGTTTGAGTTAAGAGCAAGAAGTATATAATAAAGTGTTTAAAGAAAAGGCAGGTTTGATGAGCACTTTTCAAGTACGACTTTCCACTGTGAAAATGTTGCAAAGTATTTGAATTATGAAACTGGAGCAAGAATTGCAAGTTCATTTTCTCACATTCTCTCCATATCCCAAGGCAATACAGATGCCACGTCTTCACTGTTTCCCTGCTCCCTAAAAATTACATCAGCATTAAAAGGCAAATGTCTACTTAATATTTATACAAAGAAAGACACTGAGGGGTAACATTTCATCTGAAACGCTTTCTCGTTAGAGAAATTGCATTAGGAACATAACGCCTTGCAAGTCTATCTAGGCCAGAAGCCTAATCAAATTAACACCACTTCAGTGCTAATGAAGACTGGTAGTCATTCACCTTAATTGGCCATTCTGAATAAATATATTTTTAGCACCATGCCATTTAGGTAGCTCAGTTCTACGATGCTGTCCAACCTCTTGTAACCTCAGCAAAGTTACAGAGGCAGAAGGAGCATTAGCAGAGCAAGAAGTTTTGATGTCCCCCTTTCACACCTTAAAAAAAACAGGTCATGTCCTTGGTGGGTGTGTTCCCAATATAAAATGCAGATGATCTGCATGTATAATAATACAAATGATAGCAGTTATAAGCTGCTATATTTGAAACACTGAATGGGACTTGCAGACCGGGGTCTGTGCATTGCCAGTGGGATCTGTAGCTGCTGGGAGCTGCAAATCCAATTGTACAACAGCAAGAGAGATGTCATGGGAGTGTGCACAGGGATTGGACTCACCTACCAGTCTCTTACTCATTTTGAATTTTCCTTTGCAAATGGGAGGTTTGCTGTATGTTATAAAGCTGTAAATGTACACCTTCTATAAAAAGAAATAGTGTGCATATATATGTGGATATTTGTTTTACCGCAAGCCCCAAGCCCCAAGGGGGCTCCAGACCATGGTTGTTATAAAAATGTTTGAAAATTCATAATATTTTAATATAGGCAAAATTTAGCTTTTGTTTGATTATAGTAATTATATTTGGGTTTTCTTTCTCACAGATTCACAGAATGGTTTGGGTTGGAAGGGACCTCAAAGACCATCTGGTTCCAACCACTGCCATGGGCAGGGAACCTTCCACTAGAAGACTAGACATGCCACCAGTTCTTTTGGAATAAAGCACAAACCATGCAGGTGCATTGCAATCAATTAGAGGAGCATTTCAGTTTACTTAACAACTGCAAGTTCCATTCTAGCTGCAGAATTCAGTCCATACAATTAAGATGAAATGAGGTGTTCAGTACTCGCTCAGATTCAAATGCAAATAAATCCCTTTAGCTTTACTAAGAACTTGACAGGCATTACATGGAGAAAATAGGCTTGAAACAGTTAGGGAAAGGTTTGTTTCACTTCCATGGTTTTTCTTTGATCGGCTCACAATTTTTGAGACAGGAAGAAGACAGGCTGGGGATCTTCCTGTTTACAGGTTCCAGAGGGAAACCCTTTCAAGCTGTCATTTTAAGCAAATGCTCTGCTGAATGTGGATTTTTATTTTTTTTTTCAGATAGGGATTTGGCATTATTATGAATTAATGTCACAAACCCAGTCTTTCATTCCTCCTTCTTTATAGGGAATACTCATTTTGGAATAAAAATCTTTCAGCATTTGTAACTCAAATGATGATTCTATAAATCCTTTTTCCACTGTCCCGTATGTGTCATTCTGTGAAGATGCAGTGATAATCCTTAATGTATGGACATCTTCAAATATATGGACAAGATTTGCTAAAATAAAAGAAAAACATCATTATTTAATTATTTGGGTTCAGAAAATGAGGAACCTTGTTTATAAATTTTCTCTGGCAGTAGAGCAAATTATGATTTTCCTTACCACAAACAAATCTTCCCATGACAATTGCAAGATATGTGGATTCAGATTTCAGGTCCAACATGAATTTAGATACTAAAAATGACTCTTCAGGAAAAAAAAATGCCTGAGGAATGGGATGGAGATGGTAGAGGTGCTGCCATTTCTGTGCAGAATCTCAGAGCTTTTGACAGTAATATCTTTATTCCTCCCACAGTGGTGAAGTAGCAGAGCAAATGGAGGAAGCTCTCCTGTCAGACTGGCTTTCAAATTAAGGAGAGAAGGAAATCAGTGTTTCATGACATTAAATTGGGTACTATTAACTGCTCAGGCAATTGTCCTGGCTTGTCCCTGCTCTGATGCTGACTCATTCTTGCCCCTTGAGTCCATCACTGCAGACATCTCAGCATTATTCAGCTCCTTCAGACATCTACAAGACTAAAATTTGACTAAGGTTTGCAGATAACTCACTGTCAGAGCTTTTACTCAATGGTCCAGAAAATAAGTCATTTTAAATGATGTCTTGTGCCTCTAAAAATTGGGATCCTCAGTTGTTTTACTATATTTGTCCCATGGCTTTTGTTCCCACACATTTGGGAATTGTCACACTGAAACCTGCATGGCCTCCACTATGTGTGAATGCTAAAAGGTACAAGATTCCAGGTAAAATGCATGTCTTTATCTACAAACATATTTCTGTTTCTTTCCTTACATGCTGTGTGGTTTCTTTATTTTTGCATTGTTGTTGTATTGTTTTGAGGAGGAAGCTTAATATATATTTTTAGTTCCTGCAAAGAGCACAGAGAGGAGAATCAGCCAATGTCTGGTTAAAAAGACTCAAGGATTTTTATGCAGTGATAGTTTTTGGGTTAAAAGTGAGTCAAAACTTACAACAAGAGGAAATACCAATTCTTAGACATTCTTACTGACAGCTGGAAAAATAGACAAGCTTCTGCTTTCACTGGGACTTTGGTTCTAAAGCAGAACCAGAGAGCCTCAAGCTAAGCAGAGTTTGGAAACTGCTCTGGATATAACTTAATTATGTTAGCTGATTAGACAATTTCAAAGAAGAAAGGCAGTTGGTATCTGAGCAGAGCAGAGTACTTAATCAGAAGAGAAGTAATACCATTTGTAGCCCCCGTGGTTAGTAGAGATAGAAAGGCAGGTAATTATAGCACAAAAGTTAGTGACGAGCTGGAATGAGATTTGAGGGAAATTACTACGTGTCAGATCACTGTGTCTCTATTGATACAATTATTTTTGACATCCAATAGAGTTATGATTGTGTTTCTGGGCATAGTTTTAAAGATAATTTCTAAATCTTTCATAAACAGGATGGGGAAATTGTACACATAGAAAATACCTGGAGAAAACATGGTGTTCTTCACTGGATCATTTGCATTGACCAATTCCATGCTGGTGCACAGCCACAGCTTGGATTGACCCTTGTCATTCTCAGGAGTACCATGATGCCACAAATGAGGTATTTCTCATTTGGGGATTCACTGCTTGTTCATATGTGAGGTATTCAAGGCCTTACTTATCATCTCAAAGGTCCGTTCCAGCCTAGCTGATTCTGTGATTCTGGGATAAACACTTGGCATTGCACTGCTTTTTTAGAAACCAGTTCTGCAGGAAACATGTCCACATTTGTCTCAAGCAACTTTTGATAGATAAATAAGCAATCCTTCCAGCTCATTGTTCATAGCACAGCTACTTTAAAATAAAATTTCCCTGTCATTTTAGTGTGTTCTGGTTATCTCCTATACATATGGATAGCACAGACAGAATCTGCAACTTTACAAGCTTTCTGCAACTAGCAAAACTTATGAAGCCCTGTTTTCTGAAATTTTGTGCATTGTGCAACTTTCTGCTGTTTAATAAGATTCAAGCATGTTCTGAGTCTTTTCAACTGCCCAAGATCTTTGTGTCTAAACAGTATGAAAAGTTTGTGTTGTACTGTATTCTTCCCTATGAAGTGTCACTGACATGCTATTAGTGCTTTTCTCAGGAACATTCCAGAAGATTGATGTACCTGAGGTTTCTGGTCCTCTGTCAAATTTGTGTGAAACTTGCCCTGAATATTGATTAAGGTTAAAAAAGGTGGGACAAACAGCCACACAAACACTGACAGCACAGCTGTCTTTACTTCCTCCCTCTAAGAAAGCAAAGTAACAATCAAACCACAAGATTTTATCTTCGCTTTATAAAAAATGCCTCCAATTACAGGGGAGAATGGGCCTTTAGCCACCAGTGCTGTCAACTGAAGGAAAATTTGATCCCACTGACACGGTGTGATAGACTGTAAATCAGGGATGTCAATAACGAGAAAACGTTTGCATGGGTTTGCTTTGGAACTTGCTGAGTGGCAGAACTTGGATCTTAATTGAGTTCCCCTTGAACACAGGTGCAGAAATGGTTAGGACAGGGCATGATGCCTTCCAAGTTTGAAGGGTAGGTGGGTGGTTTAACTTGCACAAGGGAAGGTTTAGATTTATTATCAGGAAAAATGCATTCACCAAAAGGGTTGTCAGATGCTGGAACGGTCTTCCCTGGGAAGTGATGGAGTCACCATCCCTGGAGGGATTTAAGAGATGTGTAGGTGTGGCATGGTTTAGTGTTGGCCTTGGCAACACTGGGTTAACAGTTGGAAATTATATTACAGAGGTATTTTTCAAACTAAATGAATCTACGCTGTTGAAAGGCTGGGTCCTAGAAGTGATGAAACCAAACTCTTGGTATTTCAAGAGTCTGTGTCACTGGAAAGTCTCTGCAATTCAGGAAGTGAAAGACTCATCAGTGCTCCCAGAGACTGGTCTGGAGCTGAGGACACAAGGAGAAAGGCTGCTATAGGTCCCTGGAAAGAGGAACCAAATTCACCCTGAAAACCCAAGATAAAAACTCTCAGATCAATTTGGGCCAAGCTGTGTTTGGTAGAGCAAAACTGGAAAACAACACTGAGAACTTTCTAGTCATGCTCCTGAATCCATCTGCTTTGGCAGAGGTAGAAAATGGAATTCATCCAAACACTGGCTACTTTTCACACTGCTCTATCACAGAAGAATTCCATTTGGTGCCTTTCACTGTGCTGTGTTATAACATGAGGGAAGAAAACACGTAGAACCCCCCTTTTCTTACCCAGAGAACTTGCAGATGAAGAAGGTGGCAAATAGTTAAGGAACAGATATTTGGAGAGGGTAGAAATAAGAACACTGGACTGCAGATGGAAATAAAGTAAACAAAGAAATGGGTGTCTGGATGTGGGAAGTTTTATGGGTCTTAGGGTGAATGTCATTAAGGAGACCAATAAAGCAATGTGAATATTTACAGATAAATCTTCCTGAAGGGGACTGTCACAACCTAGAACATGAGAACATGAGAACATCCCAAAAGTATTTTTAAAAAATGTATGGAACAGCTTTGTTTTGCTCCCTATCAGAGAACAGTCAGGTGAAAAGTGTTAGTTATGGAGATATTAAGCTCTTTGTTTATAATTTGTTTATAATACAAGCTCAGGGGATTCTGACAGATACTCAGATTTATGTATTTATATAAATACAAAAATACAGAAACGGCAACAAGATTCAGAAATCCTAGAGAAAAACAAGCACAAAGAGCAAAAGAACACCAACAGATGTAGAAAGAGCACCAAAAAAATGCATCACCTCATAGTGTTTAAATTCTTCTTAACATTCTGCATGCTGCTAAACTCTCTTCTCAAATTTTTCAGGCATTGACACTCTTGAGGCAGAAAAACAACTCACATTTCATAGAATGAGGTCATTTCCTTTAAGATATTTTCCGGAAAAACTGGATAATCCATGGATATGTACAGCATTCTGCAGGTTTCTCCTCACAGCCCAAGCAGCTCCCTGCTCCTTTGGTATTACAAGTGAAGGATTCCAAATGTTACAGGAAGGAGAAAAGACTGCAAGGAACATACAGACCATGCCTGAATTTGGCAAAGACCTTTTGTATAAGGTTGCTTCCAGCCTAACACTTCTATGAAAGGGAAGGCAGCATATACTTCAAATAATCGCTCTTGCATGAGTACCGTTATCAGAAATCTTTGTGCAGCCATCTAGAAAATTCCTGTGAGGATTATGAATTCTTCCACTGAGCAGCAAAGCTATTCTATGTTGGGATAAGGAGCCAATAATATGGTGTTGCATATAATTTAGAATGAAAGTTTGAAACAGTAGTTGCATCAGCCAATTTTCAATTGGTCCCTGGGGGTGAAAAATGTTGTCACGGGCACTCACCGAGTAACAAAATATGAAAATCAGAAATATGAAAAAATGAACTCTGCATAACTTATGAAGAAGGAGCCAGTTCATTAAGTGGTTTAATGGCAATGACCTGCTCATCCCTGTTCCTTCAGTAATCTACTGGCTCAATAAATACGCAGTCCTGCTCTCCTGCAAAGAGATGGGTCATGAAGGGAGGTGGTCACCAGAGGAAGCAGCTTTGCGCTCTCCACACCTCTCTCAATCCAAACCCTATTACTCCTGTCATATTTCATCATGTGCTGGCAGTTGTCTGATATCAGAGCCCTGAGCACATCCCCTCCTCTCTGGGGATTTGGGTGCTGGGGCTCAGGGCCCTGAGAGCAGAGGAGGGATGTGGAGATTTCCTTCAGAGAACTTTGTGTGGGAGCACCACAAGGGCTGAGCTGAGCTGGGGGTTTCTGCTGACCACCTTACTGACCTTGGCTGCTGGTGGGCAGGACAACAGGGAAGGGATCTGCCCTTTTTGGGAGCAGCTGGAACCTAATCAAAGTGTTCAGTATTTACAAAAGGAGGAATGCAAAAGCTATTCCACACAAATCACCTACCTGTAGAAGTGCCTGCAGGCACATCAATTTAAAATCCTCCTGCCTCAGATGCAAACCCAGCACAGTCACTGCTTCAGACTAACCTAAGCATTTCTGAAATTGGTTAGCTATAAAATAATTGTATTTCATGGTACAGAGCAAAGTTGTGATTAAACCACCTTTGGGACTGCAGCATCTTGAAAAGCTCACCTGTCATCCTGCAGTGTGAGATAGTGGTCTCATTTTGAATTCCCCTGGCAAAATCATCTTTGCACATGTATGTAATGGAGTTGGAGGGGGAGAATATGTTTTAAATTTGTGGCTGACCTGACAGGTGCCCAGTCAGCTGTGACAAGCAGCTGCAAGGGCATTTATTGCAACAGGTAATGCTAATAGTCATTTTGGGGAAAAAAAAAAAAGGTAAAAAAAGAAAACCCAATTGGAGAATTACTTCAGTAGGTAAAATCAAATGATTAAGCACAAACAAGGGACAAAAACTGGATTTAAATGTAAAAACCAGTGAACTTCTTTGGGGCTTGAGTCTCACAGCTGAATCAATTGCTATTTTCACATGCTACACAATATTAAAGTCACTTGAAAGACAAGAGAGTTTAAAAAAACCCAACAAAACAAACCCAAATCACCAATTTGATATTTTGGAGGGGAAAAGAATATAACTATTTACTTCATCATGAGTCACATAGCCTGTGTTTTCTCTCTGGATGCAGAATCTCTAGGTGCCATTTCACCATTGGCAGAAAGGTTTGCAATAAGCTCAACCAACACCCACACCAGGCTCAGGTGCAATGCAGCCCATTTTTCTCGTGGCTGATGTGACACTCAGTGTGGGTTATCATCCTTTGCTCATTCTTGAGAAAAATCTGGGGAAAAAAAACCCCAATTAAAGCAATCTAAATATCTCATTGAGGTGCACACAGGCATAAGAGTTGAACAAGGGGATTTTACCTGTTCTGGTATTTTGAGCAGTGCTAGGGCAAGGGCACAGACTCCACTGCTGATGAGGTGGTCAGAGAAGCCCCTGGCAGTGTCTCCATGAACAAAACAGAATTATTTTAGGCAATTCCCAGTCAATTCCTGTGACTTGGAACAGGCCAGGTTCCATTTCAGAGTGGCCAGCTGGCTGATGTGTTGGATGCTAAGAAAGTTTAACTCTAAGGATGAGGTCAGGACATATCATTAAGCAGAAGGACCACAGGATGTGCCCCAACATTGTTTATTTTACAAGTACACCTTAAGTGGGTTTGGAAACAATGATTTTCTAGTTCCATTCTGCCAGCCTCACTTGCATAAGGCAGTATTTTGGCCAAACTTCCCTGCTCTTCATTGCAAAATCCCAACCTAAATTTGTATGGAGGTTTGTTTTTTTTTTTCCAAATATGCCAAGACATTGTATTAATAAATAAACATGTCTATCTTAATGGCTATCAGTATTCACTGACCTCAGTGGTAATATCACCCAAGGAAAAGCCAAGGTCATTATTTATTTAGTGGTACAATCACTCTTCATATTCTTGGATGGGAGCAAGTCAGTGAATCCTGTGTCATCTCAGACATTCACTGCTACAATTACTCAGCTGATCCAACCAATCACACATGCTGCTTGTACATTTTTAATTTTTGAATTAATTCTTGAAAGGAGCAATTACATTAGTGGCTCCAGGAGTAGCAAGGATGTGAAAATTGAGAGGTGAAATAACACTTATTCATCAAACTAAAGTTAGGATTTGCTTATTTGCCTATGTGTCTCCCTGATTACCAGATTTCAAAACACCAGTTTTGCTGACCTCCAGGAACAGAAACTCAATGGGTCAAAAACCAGGCTTAATTTAAAGTATAAATTAAGTATATATAAATTTTATCTCTGTACAAAATTATGTGCTGAATTTTATAAACCACTCTTATTCTCAATTGGAAGTTGCAGGGGAAGAGCCAAGGAGTTGGACTGAAATGTGATAGGTTTGAGGTCTACTTCTGGTCAGGCAATGTTTATCTGTATATCTTTTCATGAATGTCTTCATTTTCTCTTTTCTTCTATTTTTGCCCATCATATCTAACTGGTAAGTTAATTTGGGATTCATCTCACCTATCCTGCTGCCTATAATGCTGACATTTATATCTGATCTAACCCCTCAGGCTTCCTCTTTAATCAATGGAGAAAGACGAGTTCTTTTAGTTTGCATTTCATTTGAGCTATTTTAGACATCAGCAAAAGCTGATGAGATAAATTCCCTCCTAAATATGCTCATTTCTCTCATTTGAATATGAAGGAATCCTGGGGTAACTGCTGTGGGTGGAAGTGTCCACATTTAATGGAATAATACAACGAATGCCTTTGGAGCCAGCACCACGCAGTATCAGCACGTAGAAAAGGGTGATGGAACACCTTTCCTACGAGGAAAAGCTGAGAGAATTGGGGTTGTTCAGCCTGGAGAAAACAAGGCTCCAAGGAGACCTTAGAGCACCTTCCAGTGCCTGCAGGGAGATGGGGAGAGAGAGACAGATGGGGAGATGGTTTTTGTAAAGGCTTGAAGGGACAGGGCAAGGGGTAACGGATCTAAAGTGTGAAACTCTGTTTCCTTGTGTTTATTTTTTTAAGTCAGTTGCTGTAGAGGGGCCACCCTCAGCAAGGCACTGGATGTGCTGCACACCAGTCCTTGCCTGGAAGCTAAACAGAGAGATTGCTCTAAGCAAAAGCATCTGAAACCTGCTGGAAAACCTGTCCCCTCAGCAGTGGTTTGGAGCACAGGTTCTGTGTTCTGCCATCAGCCCCAGTCCCAGTGGTCTCATTTCTGTGCTTTTAGAGATTCTGTGTATGAGGAAAAAAAGTGTGAGTGCCATAAATTTAGAACAGCTGTATTTTTCAGTGGTAACTTCCCAAAAAACTGTGCCCTGCATCACATGAAATGATGGAATGGGACTGGACCACAAAATGCTGTAGGCAGAGTAGCTCAGCCTGGGTTTCTGCTCTCCTCCCCCACATCCCTTTCTTCCTCTCAAGTACACTTTAGAGGGTAGATTGATAGCAGAGCTACCTGTGGGACTTGATTCTGGACACATAAAAGGCTTTAGGTGTCGGAATGTGGTGATAGAGTCTGTATCTGCAGGCTGCATGTTCCATCTGTGCTCCACAGACAGCAAGCAGAATGAGGAGACTCTCAAAATAGATGAAAATCTGGGGGAGTAACATGGGCTCTGTCTTCCTGATGTTATTCCTTTACTTTTCATAGGAAGTTCAAAAGGATCTGCATGTATTAAGATATTTTTGCTAATCTAAAATTAAGCAGAGTAAAGGTTAAAGCCCTCAAAACGTGGGGTTGTCCTGTGCCAGGCCAGGAGCTGGACTCGACAGGCCTTGTGGATCCATTCCAACTCAGGATATTCTGTGATTGTAGGAGATGACACACACAGGGAAAATTAGGTGGAACCACCAAGAGTGAGGATGTGAGTGTGAGACCAGGGTGGTTAAATCACTGAGCAAGGAGGGAATTATCCAGGTGTCTATTTCCCACACCAAGGAAAATCTCCCCAGTCATTTCAAGTGGGTTGCACAAATATTTTTTGTTTATAAGGCTTTATTTTCTCTGCATAGAATGACAGCTGATTCCACAGGTGTCCTGTGACTCAAGCTGGCAAAAGGCAATTTGTTCACAAACTCAGGATTTTAATGCACTAATTTCCCTGCTGTGATTTGTAATACTGCATTGTTCTAGTTTTGGCTTGTCTGGTAAACAGAAAGGCCTTGGAAAAGAGAGTGGAGAAAGGCTAAAAATTCCTTTTAGGTATGAGAGAGGCTCCCTTCCATTCACGAGGAACTGCACTTGCATGATATTTGTTGTGAGGAAAAGGAAGATGTCTCTGTTGTACTGAAAAAAGAAGGGGAGAATTCCATTGAAAAATATGCTTAAAAAAATTCTCTTTCTAATTTCACCATTAGCTGGTAATGACCAACCACACCTCTACTGCTCAAGTTTTCTCATTTTAAAATGAGTATTATGAAACTTTCTGCATGGATTCTGCTTGGTTAATTGACATTTGTAGAGTAATTTCAGATCCTTGGAGAAAAAAGTCTGGAGAAGTGCTAAGCCTTATGGCAACAAATAGCTTGCAAAACTCAAGATGGTTCCCAAAAAACTCTATGCTAATGGAGTAAAAATAAGGCCACACTGAATTTGTGTGATCTTTGCAACATGTTCTCCCCCATCCTTTAACACTATTTATAATAAAATAGACAAACGACGTGAACAAAGCTGGGGAGGCTGTGGAGTGTTGGGTGAGGGAGAGAAAGAAAAAGCTGTTTTCCCGAGGGACTAAGTTTAAAAGAAGGAAAAAATCAATTAATGAAGGCAGAAGAGGAAATAAAGAGGTTGGGAGCTGAATTCAGCGTGGCCTTGCAGTGTGCCTGTGCTCTGTACTCCACCAAGGAACCAATGTATGTGTAGGTACCAGCCAAAGTATTGATTCCTAATCATGAAGCATAGAACAGGGGGAGGGAGGGTAAAACTGACTCACTATTTCCCCAGGACCATGTGCCTTTCTATTTTATCACAAGGGGAAGCTTCTGAAAAGATAAGAACAAATTGAACTGTTACCCCTGATTTGTAAATCATTGATTCACTCTTTCCACATAACAGGGGTGTTTCAGATGTTTTAGGTAACAGCGAGAGGAAGAGGCTGCAGTGATGATGAAGATGGAGGATGCACCATCTTGATAGTGTCTGGTTTGCTTGGCTTGACGAGCCAGATGTTCTGTCTTTGACTGAGCTGCAGCAGCACAGTTTGTTTTTTACCAAATGAGCTGTGATACCAGATGCAGCTGGTCAGCATGACATGAAATTTGCTAAATGACTGATCTGATGGGTAATCAAGGAAGCTGCTGAATTGTGCTGGAAAGCAGGTGGGAAATGGCTTTTCTGTAGTACCACATGTAGTGGGCTCAAATTCTGAAAAACTCTCTCACCATTCATGAGTTGCTAAAAGCATCCCAGAGCAGTGAAGATCAGCATCCTGCTGCCTACAGGACAACAGCAGCCTCCTTCCTTCTGAGACCTTGAAGTCTGCACTGCCAGTGGACAAGATGTTTTTTCCTGGAGCTTCTGAATCTACACCCGGCAGTGCTGTGACATGAAGGCATTCAGAAGATTGAGTGTGGACAAACTTCCATCCTCAAAATCTGCTCATCTGACAAACTGTTTTCATTTTAAAACCTTGCCTAACCCTGTTGTGAGGAAAAATAGGCAGACCTGGACTTGAAGAAAATTTGAAATTTGCTGGGAAGGTGTGAACCATGGTTTCCTCCTGCCACAGGGACAACTGTTGTTGCTCAGTGCTGCAGAGTTATCCTTTTCCTCTCACTCTCTAGGAAGGCAGGATCAGGAACAGTGAACACACTTCACATCTCTGCCAGAGATGAGGAAACAAAGGGGAATAACAATAAATCCCTCCAGCACTGCAGCATCTTGTCTCTGTTTATCAAGGCACTGTTATCAGATGAGATGTCACTTACCTGCCTTTTGAGGTTAAATACAGTCTCAGGAACACACATTCCTTGCCCCTCTAAGCTTCAGTGGCCCCACTGCTTTAAGGGTTAATAATTGCAGAGCCCTTTCCTGGCTCCATGGCAGTGCAGATCATTGTGAAATTCTGCTCCCAACACTCCCTTCCTCTTCAGCTGTGAGATCCAGAACCTTTTCCCACACTGGCTTTCACATCAGTCTATCTTGGCCTCTCAGAGTTTCTTTGTATTCTTGCATTCCATCTTCTTTCCATTGCCATGTTTCTGCTCAGGTTTTGTTCTCCCTGCAGAACTCCCTCCATCTCTCCTGATGGAACACATAATCACAGAATAGGCTGAGTTGGAAGGGACCCACAGGGATCATCGAGTCCAAGTGCCAGCCCTCACCCCAAGAGTCACACCTGGTTCCTGACAGCATCATCCAAATGCTCCTTGAACTCTGTCAGGCTTGGAGCTGTGACCACTTCCCTGGGGAGCCTGTTCCAGTGCCCAGCCACCCTGTGGGGGAAGAACCTTTTTCTAACATCCAGCCTAAACTTTCCCTGACACACCTTCAGGCCATACCCTCAGGTCCTGTCACTGGTCACAACAGAGCAGAGATCAGTGCCTGCCCCTCCTCTTCCCCTCATACAGAAGCCAAAACTGCAATGATATCTGACCTCAGTCTCCTCTTCTCTGGGCTGAACAGACCAAGTGCCCCCAGCTGCTCCTCATATGGCTTCCCCTCAAAGCCCCTCAAGGTCTTTGTTGCCCTCCTTTGGACACTCTTTAATAGCTTAGTATTTTTTTTGTATTGTGGTGCCCAGAACTGCACACCTCATGGCAATGATTTGTTTGTGCTGTCATTGTTCTTGTTCTCATCTTTGTGTTTCTTTCTGTATTACTTACATTAGAAGTTCCTTGCAGCAATGACTTTCTTTTCATCTGTGCTGAGCATGGCAGGTGTGGATCCCTTTCCATCTTTTCTCACTTTTACAGTAAAACTCCTTCATTCTTAGGCAAGATGTTTGGGCAAGGAAGGACTGGAGTCTGCAGTAGCAGGAACTGTCTTCTTGTATACATGGGTGCTTTCAGGACCAGCTTCCAGAGTCAGAGCAAAATTTCTTTTTCTTTAAATTGCCTTCACCTAGTTTAAATGCAGCACATTCCCATGACACTCTTCATCCCAAGAGCATTTGTAGCTTTTTTTCAGAGGCCTGTCTGTTACACCAGTTCATCTCTGAAATTGTCCCACTGGTATCAGCTGAGCTAAAATCCAACAGAACTAGATCAGGGACTGTGTGTGCAAAAATAGTTTGCCACAACTTTGCAGTTGGATATTTACCGTTCTCTGGAAACCTCATCCTAATTCTTGGCAGCAGTCAAAAAAGCAAATAAAATGTTAGAATGCATTAGAAATGTAATGAAGAAAGAATCAGAACACATCATTATGCCACTGTATAAATCTATGCCTTGCCCACATTCAGAATACCAATGAGCCCATCCTGAAAAGGAGCTGTTTAGACCTGGAAACAGTAGAAAGATGGGGTATGAAGATGCCTAGAAACACCTAAAATTTGTTATGCAAGGAGAATAAAAAAGTGAAAAGGTATGAAGAAGAAATGGCAAAAAGGAAAATATGATGGAGGACTCTGCAATAATGAGTGCTGTAAAAAAGTTGAATTGAAAAAGAAAAACCAAATTATTATTATTATTTCAGAACAGTTAGGGAAAACCTAATAAAGTAAAATGCTTTTTTACCTAATGCCTTAATAAAACCATGGGCCTTACTGTTGGAGAATAATTGGGATGCCAAAAAATGGCCCTACATGGGTTAAAAATTATTAGGTGAGGAGAAAAATCTAGCAAGGAGAAAGAGCCACTAAAAATTATTAAATGTGATAACAGGAGTGCTCTTGAAACATAAGAAATTCCCTAAATTAATCAGTTTGCAGCAGGATCAACTACTCTGCCTATTCTATTTCACATGTTCACTAACATCTGTTTTTGAGAAACACAGGATTGTTCCAGAGGCAGTTTGGTCTTGCCTAATGTTGCTGTGCTTGTGTTCCTATGGCCTCATTTTTGCAGGTATGAAGAGAAAGTTTTATTCCAAGGAGCAAAACCAAAGATTGACAGTTTCCCAATTAAAACAGAGGTAAAATTAAGACAATTTATTTCAGCTGAAAAATAAGTCCCAAGTCTTTCACTTTAATATTTGAAATTTCAAGCTACAGCCAAGTTTATGGGGGAGTATGGCTGAGGTATACACTATTTTGTCATTAATACAAAATGTTTTCATGCTGGGAGGAAAGAAGCCCAGAATACTTGTGAAGTTTTTAGTGCAAGGAATGCACACATATTCATCTTCGTATCCATCCATGCAAAGGTAGATTTTTCTTGTCTTTCTCCTCCTTTCCCCAGCCCACACCATACACCCTGAAAGGATCCACTTGAGAGAACTCAGTCAGGTGTTACCCTCAGACCTCTCTCTGTCAAGGCAGAGAGAATCCCCTTCAGCTGAGCAGCAGGGAAAAACTAAATTACTCCACGGATGAATGCAAGAAGAGAGGGTTTGATTGCAGTGGAACATATTTTGTTTCAGTACCAAAGCTCTTCCAGAGCAGCTGTTCAATCCTCATCCAGCCCTCAGCACTGTCCATGTCTGAGTGACTTTCCCCAGCTCACTGAGATCAGCATCTGCCTCATGAGGTTTGCTCCCTCAGGCATCCTCCATCAGTTTTTGGGGGGTTTTTTTTGTGTGTGTGTGCCATGTTGTTTTGTTAGGCAGAAATTGTCTTGGGGTAGGTGTAGATGATGTTTTTTAGGTGATATCCCCAAGGCATCCAAGATGAAGCCAGGCATTTATGATGCCAAATGTATTCAGAGGGGCAAGGAACAATCCAGACCTTCTACTCATCAGGGCTGTCAGACCCAGGCACCTGCAAGACATGGATAAAGATCTTCTTTTGGAACCTTTTAAATCCTTCCTTCATCCCTCCCGTAGCTCCCTCTGGGAATCCAATACATATTTAGGAGGAATAGTTGAAAAAACAATGCAAATATATATGCAAAGCATTTGAATCAAAGAGGTGAACCCATGCCACACCCTGTCCCTGCACAGAGATGGGCTGAAGGTGTTCAGTTTAGGCCCCATATCTAATTTAAGGCTTAAGGCTTTGTGCTGCTCCTTGTTTTGAGATTTGTCACATCTTTAGGATGTAATGAGCAGGTGGTAATGGGAAAATCCCTCGCCTCTAATCAGGAAATAGAAAAGCTTGGAGCCAAGGGGAAGGGAGATTAGTGGGAGTTCTGACACAGATGTAGTAAAGGGAGTGGGTAGTGTTTGATTTTCTGTTCTTAGAGACTTTATTTTTGAGATAAGACAGTAGCTAACACGTTAAAATTAAATTCTGAGGGGGACTCTGTGTTTCAGCATCTTCATTACTGCATTGCTTTGGATCTAAAACAGACTGTGGGTGTGGGTGTTACTTTCCTATTTTAAGTTAGCAAATTCCTCAGGACCTTCCCTGTTCTGTTTTAAAAATAGCTGATTATTTCTTAGCTGTACAAAACCCCCTGGAATTTACCAACTTCAGAGCCTTGCAGACCCCCAGGAAGTTTTGGGTGTTATCTTTGGTCTGGAATCACTCTGTGGTACAGACCTTGTTTGTGATGCTGCTGTTTGGGACACACTGAACCTGCTGCTAGCAGTTGTCAGTAGGAGACTCGTGATTTCATCCACCCACTGACAGCAGAGTCAGAAAGGGGCTCTGGATAGCACTGTCTGAGCCAGTGTGTTGAACTGCAGCATCCCAATATCCCCATAAGCATAGGTTTATCAGTTCCAGGTGGTGTGAGAATGGCCCTAGCCAGGGTCAGGTCAGTATTAATTGGAGCTCTTTGTGATTAATTTTGGTGTCTGGGCTGGTACTTAGGTGGGAAAGTGAGCATTAACTCATAACTCTCCTATTTCTGTAGTGCTAAACAGCTCATGCTTTCCCAGTGCAGAGAAGGTGGGATGCTCCTAGAGGGAAGCCTGATGGTGCTGTCTGCTTTCCCATAGCATCTGTCTCTGAATTCCTTGAGTAGCTGCACACAGAGTGTATGAGACAAGAGATTTGTTTTTATGTGCACTGGGTAGTGAAGAGGAAAGGAGACTGGTTGGCCTGCTTGGTTTCACTGATGAAAATAAGTCCTGGAGTCACTTCTCTGAGATTAACAGCATGGTACAGTGGCACTGACCACACTTCTGTTCCCATTCTTTGAGGCGCTGCCTCACCCCCAAAGCACGGCAGAGAAATTATCATTACAAGCAGCATATGCAAATCGGTGCACAGATAAGCAGATGCCTTCTGATTTTGCTCTTCCAAGGAGAATGGCTTTTATTATCAATCCAGTAAAATAGGACAGGCTCATGGAAGCCTCTTGCTGGAGCATGTTGCTGGAAAGCTGCACAGTTTATGGATCAGTAACAGGACCATCTATTGTGGAGACAGAGCTGCTGTTTGTGTTCATTAAGTCCATATAGTGAGCACCTTCATGAATAAATAGGGGCAGCTATTGTTCCCATGCTGTGGTCTCTTTACAGGAGCAAATGGCTCAATTAGGTTACATCATTTATTTCACTGATCAAAAGCAATGGCCCACGAATCACAATAATGGCCTTAAGCCTTTCAGCTTGAAAATTTACCCACATTTGAATAATAGGAGTGAGAAAACAATTTTTAAAATTTTTTGCTTTATATTCTGTGGCTGAAAAATTAAACAAATTCTCACACACCTGCAGTTGAGCTGGGTGCCTTTTGATCTCAGTCTAGCATTTGGGAGGACAGATGTACCACAGGATCTGCACCTACTCTGGCATTAGCCCTTGGAGTCTTTTGAGAAGAACTACCTGAGCATTTTGCCAGGTGCTCTGGTACCTGAATGCTGTGGGAAGCTCTTGCACACAGAAACATTTTTGCTTCTGGTTCTGCAATCCCAGCCTGCCATCTGGTTTCAGTGTAGCTATTTGCTGCATAACTAGTCAGAGAACACTGCTACTGAAACAATTACCATGTGAATGCAAACACAGCCTTGGCTTTCTTTCACAATCCATAGCTATAGGAAATGCAGATCTTTGGTGCACAAAACCCTCCCTCTTTAAAGGGGGAACACTGCTCCCCTCCCATATCTTTGGGGGTTTTTTTCTCAGCTGTTACTGTGAATTCCTGCTCTTTTGACCCCACCGCCGTCACCAAACTGATGGCTCAGCCACTCTCTGCACTGTAGGGTTTTGCCCCTTCTTGGACCTTGTTGTGAGGGGGGATGCCTTTTCTCTGACTGCCCTTGCCATCCTCAGTAAAAAGGAGGGATAAAAAGCCTGCTACGTCGACATCACCGTGTTAATCTTTCCTTTTCCATGACCCTGACCCATTTTTAGGATGGGTAGTAGCTATCTCCATTTGAGAAAACCTCTCAAGACTGACATGCTTTGAGAGCAGAGCCCTGCTAATTGCATTCCTCACAGGATAACCATCCTGAAGGAGTTGCATAATCCTCCCTTGCACTGTCCTGCTGATGAGCTGCAAATTGACACTATGTAAAAATAGTCGAAGCTTGGCCTCCTTTCTTCTTTTGAAACTGTTTTAGAGAGCTTCTCTCTCTTCAGAGCATCACTTACAGATTTGGTTATTTGCATGTGGTGTGACTTCCTTTAAATTCTGTTTTATTCATATCTCTCTCTTTTTCCTTCGCATGCCTGTAGTGTTGTGTCTGGCTTTTACTGTTTTTTAATGTATAGAAAACCTGTCTGGCTCCAAGTAAAAAATTCTTCATTTGTGTAAAGTACCTTCATTCAACATTAGCTCCAATTTACTGCAGTTTTATCTTATTAGTAAAGAACTAAGAGCCTTGTAGGAAAGGAGGAGTTTTCTTTATCACAGCCTTAAATATTTGTTCAGGATTGTGATGAAGTCAAAGAAGGACTGTTTTCCTCTCTGGAATCTTAGCCTAAATTAAAGCCTGTTGTGCTCAGTGGACTAAAGAGGAAGAAAAAGCTAAATAGCAGGGTTAAAATATTGAGAAAGAGTTGAGGAACAGAGATAGTATTTGACTGATACTCACTGTGATAAAAATCTTTTCTCTGGGCCAGACTTCTTGGAGTGAATGTTCAGAATGAACGTTGAAAATACTCTGAAAACTGATGAGTTTCTGTCAGGAAATCCTACTGGCTATGACTGATAATAATGAAAATGTGAATCACTTTATAATTTCATATCACAGATTTCATTCATACAGTCTGAGTAAGCTGAATTTTTCTCTTTTTTCATTCCTTTTGCATGCTCACCCTTTTTAGAATAACAAAGACCATAGAAGTGTCTGGATAAGATGACACTGAGCTAATTAAATCTGTGAACGAGATCAGAAATGCATTTGTGAAAGATTCTGTGTAAGCACAGAGGATGAAAACATCTTTGCCCTGACATGAAATCAACCTCCATTTAAATGGATAGGATAAAGCAATAAGTGGAGAAGAGGTAAATTGCAACTTCCGCTTCTTACAAATTATGAATTAGGAGATTTCTCTGAATGACTCAGATAAACAGTTGAGTCAGATTAGTCTAATAAATCCCCTTACATCAGCTGTGTCTCAATAATTTATTCTTCTGCTCATTAAAGATGATACTAAGTGGGCAGGTTTGCCATTGTTTAGCCATGTGCATGGGGACACACTTAGTGCACCTCTGCTGACACCACCTGGGAGCAATGTTGGGATCATGCCTGGTGGCCATGATCAGAAGTGAATGAACAAAGCTCATCAGCTGAAATGAGTAAACAAAAGAGTGAGAATATAAGTTGTTTTCCTAGAGGACTTAATGTGACATTGTGACCAGGTGACTGAAGGACAAATGGAAAGGCCCTTTATCTTCCCCAGACACCAGGATGGTCTGTGGTACCCTGAGGCCTGTGTTACTCTGGGAGACATCCTCCCTGGACAGAATGAAAAGAATGATCTGCTTTCTATCCTATCTCCCAAGCTGCAGAGAGACCTTGCTTGCAACGTGAAATTTGTGTTCTTCCTTCTTTTCCTGTTAGCTCTTATTTGCCTTTTCCCTCTCTTCCCTTTATTTATTTGTTTCTTTTCCTTGCCAGTTACAGACTGAGTTTTGCACGTCCCAGAAGCAAGAAACATGCAGTGACATACCCAATCAGGTACAGAGTTGATACTTCTCAAAGATAATCAGACATAACCTCATGGTCAATGCTGAGCTGAAACAATCATTAAAATGTGAGATTGTGTTCATGGCATTGGAGATAATGTGATGTGGTTGTTCTACTCTGCAGAGGAGTAGGATGGAGACAAAATATTGCATCCTCTTTTTACTTCTTTCTTTTTTCTCTGTGACTATTTCATATTTTGTTTTCAGGAAACAAGGATGACTGACCTCAAGTAAACATGAAGGCCCCAGTCAGTCTTAACTAACTTTTTCCTTATTTTTCCCCAAAGAGCTTGAGTACTATTGTGTCAGAGGGGGAAGTGGCACTGCTTTAAGAACCATTCTTAATGATTCATATTTCTGCTTCTGTTTTCAGTAAAAGATGAGCAGTTTTTAATGATAATTATTTATTGATGGATCCAAAAGCTTCTATGACCAGAACTCCAAGCCATTTATTTGATCACCATTAATGTAGCAAGGATGGAAATTCATATTTGGGAGAGATGTTTCAATTGTGCACATCTTCAGACTCCTTCCACTGCTGTTGCATGCTTCTGCTGAGTATATGGGAGTACAAAAACCCTGCTGTATTTGGGTTAATGTCCATTTGCATGAGTCATAATCTGTGCTAAAGCACTGCATATGTAGATAAAGGCACACTGACCATGCAGAAGTAACAGCCATGTCTGCTGGTGTTTGTCTTTAACTTTCCTGAAGGTTGCATTTAATATTTAAATTTTCACCATATTTTTCTGTATCATTCAGGGGGATGCATTTCTTCTCTAATCAACCATATGATCCTTCAAGTTGTCTCTTCAGTGTTGAGAATAGTAAATGAGGGACTCATTTCTTTACTTAAGGGGAATTTTGAGTGCTGTGTCTCTGTGCTCCTGAAAGCAGAAGCCACAGGCATGTAAAGCATGCCCATCCTCCCCTGTCTTCTGTGATGATCCGAAGAATAGGGGAGGTTTATTGATGGGAAAGCAGTTTGGAGGAAGAGATAGGATAAAATTGATCAGATATGAATGGTGCTTCTGGAGTTTTAGCAAAGGAAAGGGAACAGAAATAATACAGAAGTGAAAGAGAGAGAACTTCCTAAAGGGCGTATTTCACAGTTCTTTATAACTGGCTGTTCCATGTTCTCTATGTATTGGGGAAGGAAAAATATAAAAACTGCAAGTACAGTGATAAATACTTCTCTGTGGTGCAAATGACTTCATAAATACTGAACTTGCACTTGTGTTTTATCATCCTTTCACCAGGCACCCATGGTGTGCTATTTATAGCTGTGTAATTCACAGTAGGCTGTCAATTATCCTATAGGGAATTTCCTGACTGTTGGTTGGAGGGCAGTGGAATTCCCAGCTGAATGGCAGCATTTGCAATAACATTATGGCACTAGAAAATGTGATTTCATTGCAGGCTGCCTACAGCTGGGATGGAAATGTTAAGATAAGAGGGCACCATCGGCTTTTTAGCTTTCCTCTTTGGTGCCAAAACACAGCTATAATGAGTGCAGGAAAAAACCTCCACTCTCTCTTCAGCAACCTTTGCTTCAGTCACATTTTTGCTGTCCTTTATTGCTGGAAGTACGAAAATGTGAGACACAGCCAAGGTGTAATGTTGAGGAAATATGAAGTTTTCCACCTTGCAGAGCTTTACTGGCTCTGTTCTAGCCAGGTCAGAATATAAATAGATGAAGGCAAGATTTCTTCTGTCCCTCTCAGAGTAGACATATCATTTTTAGGTCCACAGAATAACAGAACAGTTTGGCTTGGAAGGGACCTTAAATATCATCCAGTTCCAACCCCTCTGCCTAAATCAGGGTGCTCAAGACCCCATCCAGCCTGGCCTTGAGCACTTCTAGAGCATCCACAATTTCTCTGGGCTTTCCCAGACAGTCCCTTACCACCCTCACAGCAAAGAATTTCTTCCTTATATCTAATCTAACATGTCCTCTTTAAAACCATTCCCCCTTGTCCTGCCACTCCATGCCCTTGTCAGAAGTCTTTTCCTGCTCTCTTGGAGCCCCTTTAGGTACTGGAAGGGCTTCAAGGTTTCAGCCTTCAAGGCTGAACAACCCCAGCTCTCCCAGCCTGTGGGAGCCCAGCAGAGGTGCTCCAGCAAGTGCCCACTGATGGGTCACACTGAGCCTCTCATCAGCCAGCACCCCACGTCCTTCTCCCCAGGGCTGGTCTCAACCTGTTTCCACCCAGCCTGAGTTTGTGCTCAGGACTGCCCTGACAAAGATGTGTCTTTTCAAAACCTGTCAGCACAAGGATTAGCAAGCTACCCCTGATATCCATGCAATGAGATCTCTTCTTTACTCAGCTCAGTGTCTCTAGTAGGACATTGATTTCTACTGTTTTGCCTGTGTTCATCTCCAAATGTTAGTTTAATTTTACTTTTTGCTGCACAGAACCTTGAAGGAAGACATCTCTTCTTTATCTGGAGAGACAGAGCTTGGGATTCCACTACCAGCTAAGAGCACAGTCCCTGGCTAAATACTCATTGCTGAATATTCACATCTGTTTTCCTTCCTGCTTTTCATCTGGTATTGTATAAGATAGCTTTCTCACATATTTTGGGAGCATGTAATCACAGCACATCAATTCCCACCAACCTGTTCATCTATATTTCACTAGTCCTTACAAAATGTGAAAATCAAAACCATTCAGTAACATTCTGGTCTCAGGTTTGTCAATGACGTATGAAAAATTAACTTTTCCTCCCCATCTTTCTTTTTTGCTCCATGATCACCCATCCCGAACTCCTAAATGCTTTTGTGGCTCCACAGGCCCTGGTCTGTGTACCTGCACCGCAGTCCTTGCTCATGGAGACACATTGTGACAATTCAAAAAACAAATGTATAAAAAAATAGTTATCAAGATCCCCGTTTTTGCCTGCTCTGCAATGGAGATCTACAAATTTGCCTATTCTTATTGAATTTACTAGCAGGTATTTTTGCTGGCTCAATGAATGTGTCATCCCAGTCACATAAAAAAGGACAGCTAATCTCTCCACTTAAAGATTTCATAATAGCAGCTAATTTTTGAAATTGGGTTGTTGTCTAATCTGTTTAAACTGGAATTTATTATTAATGTGATGTTCTAATATTTTCATCAGATTGTTCTGCACTCAGTCACAGGTACTGTAGAAATCTAAGCACACTGTATCTCTACTGTCTCCTTTATCAGCTGAACTTTTAGTGTCCTGAAGGATGTAATCAGGATTATGTGGTGTGATTTATGTTTCAAGAGACACTGTTGAGAGGCAGTACTTATATCCCTGTTCCTTATTTCTCTCTGAGATAAATGAATGCTCAGTCATGTTTTCCATTAATTTACTGGGGGCTACAGAAGGGGGTTTTGTTTGTTGGGTTATCCCTGCTCACTGTCTGAAAATTAAGATGTGTTGGTTTCTTCATTGTTCTGGACTGAGCCCATGTCAGGGGTACTGAAAACAGACAACAACTCTGCACAGTGCTCTGAGATAGCTTTCTTGGTTTTTTGGGGTTTTTTTTTGTGTTTTGTTTTGTTTTGTTTTGTTTTTTACTTCAGGTGCATGCTATTTCACTTTGCTAAAGAATTTTCTTTCTCATAGCTATGGTATAACACTCCTGAGTAACTTATGGATTGGATAATACTTTGTCATGCTGAAGTGATAAGTGTTCTGCTTCTTTCAAAATACGGAATAAAATAAGTTTTTGAATACATTTGACTTTTCTACATCATTGCATATCTGACTGCTTATCTACTTTTTTTAGTGTTTCTTTCCTTGTAATACATTAGAGTATTTTTCAGCCCTGCAAGCCATTCCTTTAACCCATATATAATTTTTTTCAATATTCTTTCATTTGAGAAACAACACAAATTAAGTATTACCCTTTCCTTTACACATATAACAAACAGATAGATTGTAGCACCAGTACTTCTATTTGTCTCTATTTCCATATAACTCGCAGTAATAAATCCAGCTGTTTCCTTTATTGTGCTCTAAAATCAGCCTTGGCCAAAGGTGTTTTTCAGAACTGTGGTATCAATCCTTTTTGGCCTTTTGGCACCTATTTGCAGTGGTTTTTTTTCCTGACTTTCACACTAATTTTCTTCCTAAACATATATATTCCAACTGGTAACAGAATTCCTTATTTTCTTGTCATGTGGTTTGAGGAAGGCTCATGGTTGTGTTACTGGTTTCTTGCTGATTTTTGTCCTTCTGGAATGCTGATTTTTCGTGTCTTAGGTCTACTGCAGCGTGAGGGAAAATGAATTTGCATCAACTCCTGTCAAATGTGATGCTTCTGCTCAGACCTGCCAATCCTGGCACTGGAAAGGATGCTGCTGAAATATTTTCTTAACAGCCTGTGATGCTTTTGTTCCATTCACTTCTGAATGGGGTCTGGCTGTTTAAAATCTTTTGCTTTAAGTGGCTGCTGCCTCCCTGTGTGCTCTAAGCAATGGTCAGACAACCATCAGCCCTTCCTGCTCTGACATTGTAATTCTTAGATGCCCTCCTCACTTTTGGAGCACAGGATCAAGCATTTCACAGAAATAATGCCTTGGCATGTATTAAAGTTGAGTGCTTTGCCTCCAGTATTTCCAGCTGTCATTGGTTTTCAAAACAAGGAAAGTTTCAAAGCCATCATGTGAATTTTCCCTGCTCCATGACAAGGTCCCAGAAGTCTTCGGTAACCCTAGAGTTCTTCTTACATCTTACACCAATTCCAGCTTTTCTCCTGCACCTTAAAATTTAGTGCCTCAGTTGAGTCAAATAAAAGCTTACCCAGAATATTTTAGATATTATCTAATATACCATGTATACATCAAATTATCTTATTTAGATGCTATTATTAGATACTTGGAACTGTCTTCTTCCCATCTTTAACACACTTGGCTGTACATCTCAAAGGAATATATTCACTGCTGGCTGCTATGAGGCTTTGCTACTCCACAGTTAAATGTCTAAAGAACAACTAGAAATAATTGCACATGACTATAACCAGTAGTCAAGAAATAAATTAAAAAAAAAAAAAAAAGGAAATAACTAAGCAAAGAGACAATTCACTTCAAACAAAAACAGGACAAAAACAATAGCAAAGATACGTCTAGGACACAGTAGAAATGCAGCTGTTTGTCTATTCAGTAGCTTCATTTAAAACATTGCTTTTATAAATAAATTATCCACTTACATTTTTTCCCTGCTTCTACCTGTTTTCATTTTTTATTTATTTCTATCTCTTTCAACATTTTTTTCCCTGTTTTGCCTTTCTAATAAGTTTTCCAACTCCCAGGGCAGGCAAGTTTTATTAGTTCTTCTCCATGTTCAGTATTTGGGCATGTTATAACAGCATCCCAAATCCTCCATCTGTTTGTACCCCTTGGTCTTTCAGGATTGCCTCCATATCTGGTTGAACACATCACACAGAGCATTGCAAACACCTTCCAGGTGGAGGACAGTAGATACTACAACTTTTTTTAAGTTGAAAAGCTCTCAGTCAGGCTGTGGGCAGAGTTTAGTTTCCATATCCAAACCTTGGAGGCAGATATTTACCTTCTCTGGGTTTCCATGCCAAAATTTCTGTGTAAATGAAAAAGGACTGTTTATATTTTTATTATTATAATAACTTTAGTAGCAAGAAGGTTCTGGAAGTGAGCTCTGAAAGCTGTTTCTGTCAATAAAAGAAACTCCTTCTAAAAAGGGAATAATTAAATGCAAATTTAAAATAATAAAGAAGATGTTCACTCACAAAATGCAGGAAGCACCAATTCAACCACCTGAAAAGCAGAAAACAGTTTGTTAAGCGTAGTTGATTAAAAATCCTCTTAGGTTTTAGTGTGATAAATATCTGATGTCCTTAAGCACAAAACCTGGTATTTGTAGGGAAGAATTCCTATAACCTCTAAGTTTAAAACTATTCTTAAGGATATGCTGAATTTTTAAGATTTGATTAGGATCACAATCAGATATTGGTTTCAGAATTTCATGATTTCTGCGATGCCTGAGCTGAAGCTGGAGCACTTGAATTTTTTTTTTTGTCCTCTGTCCACCTCTTTTCTGATTCAGCTGCAATACAAAGATCTGGTGTCATTCTGTCTTCCTTTGAGTTTCATAAATATAGCTAGAGGTGCCCCTTTTACTCTGAGGGTATTTGTCCTATGAATTTAAATCACAAACGCTACAGGCAGATTGTCCAAATGCACATTCACCTTGGACCACTCCTGTCCCACAGAGGACCAGGCATCTGCTGTGGCTGAAATTGGATGGAAGTGATCCAGAACTTGAGGTTACCCAACCCAGAGACGTGGAGAATCAGCAAGAGCGTTTCTGTTCCTTTTGTTGCGTCAATGTGTTCCGGGTCAATTCCACCAGAGCAACATCACATTGGGACCTTTCTGGCTTTTCACTGCTCTGGAATTTGATTTGAGGGTGGTGGTTATCAGCGTCTGTTCTGTATTTAGAGAGGTTGCCTCAGCACTCCTTCATGGCAAGGCAAGACTCCCCTTATTTACACAGACAAGCTAACCTGGTTGCTGAAATAAGAATAAATCTATATATGCAAAACCTGCAGGGGAAGGGATTTGTTCTATTAATGAAGATATTAATTGTCAGAAAAAGAGACAATCTCGAATCCAGCATCCGCAAAAGAAAAGTTTATTTAGTCGGCAGCTTAAAAAAACCAAGACATCTAAAGCCCCGTGCCGGGATCAAAGACTTTAGCCTGAGCCTGAAGAGAGGCAGGCAGTCGGAGACAAGGGTCTGCTGCTCAGGAAGAGACTCCCCAGTTAAGCCAGGTTGTTGGTCTATAAATGACAAAGGGGCAGAGACCGCTTATCCTGAGCAGGATCCTCTCGGGGCTAATCCACCGTGGAGTGGCCAAGGGTCCTGAGGAACAAGCCTTTTTATCAGTTCTTGTCCCCGCCCAGGAACGCCCCGTACTGCCCCTTGCCCTGGCTCCGCGGTCCCAGAGCATTGGAGGGTTCAAACAGTGAGGTCACTCCTGCCCACCAATGGCTCCTTGCCCTGGCTCCGTGGCCCCGGAGCATTGGAAGGTTCAAACAGGGAGGTTTCTCCTGCCCACCAATGGCTCCTTGCCCTGGCTCCGTGGCCCCGGAGCATTGGAAGGTTCAAACAGGGAGGTTTCTCCTGCCCACCAATGGCTCGCTGGCTGTCTGGGGCCTTGGTTTGGGTGGGAAGGAGACTTATTAACATTAACATTAATAACTTATTAACCATAATGCAGCCTGTAAGAGGGCAGTGTAGCTGTTAGCTTTAGAAAGTGGCTCTTAATATTCCCCCTTCAGACTCAGCCAAGATTTGATCCCAGTTTTGAACATATACCTTTAAAATAAGAAAATTGGCTCAAAAAGTTGTAAATTTTACACAATACATAAGCAAACTCAAAAGCTTAAGTAGGGATTACACAAAACTTGAAAACTTTCTTAAAAAGTGTACCTTTTGACAATTTAAATAGATTCTGACAGAAGGTATTTCTTAAAACTTTATAAAAACATCTTAAACCTTTGAATGTATAAACTTTAACTCTCTAAACTGGACTAATTAATTTCATAACTTCATAACAAGTCACAGTTTCATAACAATTAACAAACTTAATTAACCTAAAAACAATTATTTTCCCTGCTTTAACCCACAGTTCCTCACAGTCTCTGGTGCAAAAGTCACTTTTTGGTCAAAACGTGCATAACATTAATTATTTGCAGTCCAGTACGGTGGAACCCTTGGTGCAACCAGAGTTGAAGTCTCCTTGTAAAAAGGCATTCTATGGAAGTGCAAGGAAACACTGTCTGTGTTGGGAGGGATGGAGGATATGGAATATGGAGACATGTGCACACATGGGGAGGTGGCAGAGTGAAAGAGAGATTGGAAAGAAGAGATTCAAAATATGGGAAAAGCACTCTGGGAGTAACTGAACACCTGATGTTTGTCTTTGGCTTGCATTTTGAGGGCACTAACTAGGGAAGAGAATCTGGCTGTGAGGGGCCAGCAAAGGCAAGCGAAGGAGCCAGTGAAGAGGCCCAGATGATAAGAGGAAATGC
Source organism: Rhipidura dahli (assembly GCA_013399225.1). Lineage (NCBI taxonomy): Eukaryota > Metazoa > Chordata > Aves > Passeriformes > Rhipiduridae > Rhipidura > Rhipidura dahli. The sequence continues at coordinate 128,341 of VXAC01003688.1, forward strand.
AGATAAACGAGAGCATTTTGGTGACGTTATGCAAGCAATTGAGTGGCACGATGAGGGCTCGGCACATACGTGCTTTGGAGAAGTTTGTGCAGTGAAGCTATTTGTGAGGAGAGAGTAAAATCTAATTTGTTTGAACTCTACCATCTGTGGTGTAATTGCCTTACTGCCAGTGGGATTTATATGAGTAAATGAACACTAGAAAGAGGAAGAATACTAATAGTAGGGTTTAATTTTATATAGGACTGTCTCTGCTCATCTGTGTAAAGAATAAGAAAATAAGTCAATTCAAAACTGTTTTATATAGGGTTATCTCACATCAGCTGTGAAAATTATATAGAAAATAGGTCAATTACTACAAAACTTCTACTAAGGAGGAATAAACACACTATCATAAAAGGAATCTGATTGCTCTCTAATTGCAAAGAATAAAAAATCATGTCAATTCTAAGATACATCTTCAAGAGAACAAAAATAAAATTGGAAGCTGACATCTTCTACAAATAGTTTCCTGAAAACTGCTGGTTTGACAAGCTTCCAAAGTGACATCTTCTATTTATACATAAACCCATTGCAAGTTTTTTTACCCAGCTGATATTTGGTAACTAGGCACTTAGCAGATGGTATGCCAAGTTGGATCACTTCTTTTGTGATACTGAAGTGTGTTTTTTAAGCCCCTTTCCCTCTGAAACTGGTCTATAGCAGCTACTACTGTGGCTACAGAGGCATTCCTTCACCTTCACAAACCATGCCAACTAATATGTCAGGCACATGTTGATGAAAGGCAAAGAGAATTTCAGGTTGTACAGAGAATTTGACCATTTCACGTAGACTGAGGCACTTGGAAGGTGTGTGCACAAGCTCAGACCAGTTCTCCTTTGACGACAGCCTGATACCCTGTATATGTGGGGGATATGCTTCTCCCACAAAAAAGGCCTCACAGTGCTCTCCAAAAGCTGGCCTGCAGCAAAGCAGCAGAGCAGACAGTGTAGAAATTACAAGTCCCCTTTGTATAGAAACCCTGCTGCTGTGATTAAGACTGGTCGCTAGCCGGGCGCTGTGGCTCAGCGGTGCCAGAGCGCGCCGTGCCGCGACCTTCCTAAAAGGCATCTCCAAGGCAAAGCCCCTCGGCAGGACCAGCACACGCTCACACACGTGTGCACACACAGGGATAGCGCCTTCAAATGGGTCAGTGAGTCGGGAAGGATCTTCATATGGGGTTCCACGGCAGGATTTTAATGCAGCCACACTCGTCAAGGGTTCCACGGATGAAAATGGAGGACAGTGGAGGGTCCAGGTTTAAGTACCAGAGCATCGAGCACCAGGGACCAATGATCTGAGGGCATGGGGTGGTATGCAGGCAGGGCTAGGGGATGGGAGCCAGTAGGGAACTCTGGGGGAGTAAGGGCCAGTGGGAGAAAGGGAGTGAAAAATCTTCTAGGGCAGGGACACAGAAGGTAACAATGGCAGAGAGGAAAATGGCCAGCCAGGGAGTAGGACTGGGGTACGTTAACATAACAGAACAATGCATCCTGAGGGAAACCTCTGCTGTTCACTCTAACCTGGGGAGGATCTTTTGGTACTGTCCCACCAGCAGACTCCCTTTGTCCCTTGTATTGTAGGCTCACCAGCCGCCACAAAGACTGGTAAAAGGAGACCAAGAGGTTGGAATAGATAAACTTTATCAACAGGACTTGTGTGTTAGACAATGTCCTATTCCTCTTCTTCAGCTTCAGCCACTTCCTGCATTTGATCTGGGCACTAGAATGAGCTGAGATGGGTGTGCTGTCACCATGGTACACTGAGAAACTTAGCAGGGCTTTGGAGTTGGTTAAAGGTCAGATGAATTTTCTGCTGGAGGTTGTGATGCAGTGGAAGTGAGGGATGGGAAGGGTTTGTGCCCTCCTCAGTGGATGTGGAGACTGGGCAATGTGGCTTAGGCAGGCTTATATAGTGAAAAATTGCTAATCTGCTGTCATTACCTTAAATAATTGATGACTGACATCCATTTGAATGTTCCATCCCAATACAACATTTCACAAGTTCTGTGTTTGTTTTGTTTCAGGCTCCTGATGAGACACAGAGTGCAACATGTCTGTGGCTGAGACAGAAAACAGAAAGGAAAAGCAGAGACACAATGAAGTGTTGCTTGTGGAAACTACAGGATAAGAGCTCTCCTTCAATTTACTCCTTCTGCCCAATTTATTTCACAAGGGAGTAAATGTTACTGTGTTTGCCCACATGACTCGTAAACAAATAAGGCTTGATCCTCTTGCTTTCCTGTAGGAGTCTTTAGCTGTTCACATAGAGCTAGCAGAAACCATGAGACACAAGTACTTCTCTGAAACAGGTATGAGAGACCAGGAACACCCTAGAACAGCTCACATGCCTTTAAATTCTTCCTTATATCTGTGGTGTCAGTGCAGTTTCCTACATATAGTTTCTTAATGTACTAATATTGTGATCAAATCAAATTTTTTTAGAGTTCCATTCCTGCAATATCCAAGTACTGGCATAATAGATGATGATTTTAAAGTCAAACCCACTGCCATTAAGTCAAATTATAAATTGAGATCCTAACTGACTCAAGTTCCTCCAAGAAAGGTTAATTCAAACTGACTGGCAATCATTAATATTCAGTTCTTACTGTTGCATTAGCAGGACCTGGTCATAAATCTGTCTTAATCAGAGTCTTCCTGGAAAATGGACAATGGGCTCTGATGACTAATATCCTGGCTGAAATTTCATGGGAGACTTTGCTAAGTATTTAGGGAATTAAGTTTTTTGATAGTCCTACACTGAATGCCATTAAAAAATAATAAAAAAGAGGAAAAATCTAATGAAACAGTGGCTTCATTACATCATGCTTGGAGCAAAATATTATTTCTGAGGTTTTTTACTTGGGTGGTTCCTTCTGTGATGAAGAAAACTGACTATGCCCAGTGTAAACATAAAGGCTGGGGGAAAGCCAGCAAGCATCAGACAGCTGACAATTCCCACTGATACCTGTCATCTATCTTGCAGCAGATATATACAATAGGACATTCTGACATGGGAATAGTCTGGCATATTGTTCAGCCCACATGTCCAAGTATATAGGGCTGGTGTCTCAACAACTCCTCATTTTCTGGATTCTGCTTAAATCTGTGTTTGTGGGGGGAAAAAAAAAACCAAAAAAACCACAGTTTCTCTGTAGTCTTAATTCTGGTGCCTAGCCTGGATGCAAATAGATACAGAAAGCCTTTTGTTACCATGAATGTCAACTCATTTTGGTAGAAATCTCTTAAAACAATTAAAGTAATTACTCTTAGCCTGAGTGAATGTTGAACAGACTTCAGAAGGAGCCTTGGTGTGGGATGCAGCTGCCTCTTTCTGTCCAGATACATCTCACATCAGGACAACTCCCATTTGTGTGTCTTCCCACTGTATGAGGTCATTGAGTCAGAACTAGAAATAACCTCAGTCCCTGCATCCTCTTAAATTTTAGAATTTCAGAATTGCTTATTACAACACTGTTATTTGCCTGCTTCAATTTTTTCTTTCTTTTTTTCTTTCATTCACNAAATATTCTCTTGGTACCAAAGACAAAGTTCAGGGTCGCTGCATTTCCCCTGAGGAATTACCCAGCATTCTGGTCTGTTGTCACCATTCCTATTTCCTTCCGAATCCTGATCAGTTTTGTGTTATCCCTTTGCTCCAGCAATATTTGGCAGTGTCAGTCGTGGCTTCGTGTTCATCAGCAGATGAAGACTGGGGGAAGATGAAAGTCTGTGGTTAAAGAAATTTCTGCATCATTCATATTAAAAGTATAAAAATAAATTCAGCTGCCAAGTGCACTAGACAGGAATTCATCTTTCACTTACATATTTACAAATAACAGGAGGGAGTGAATATTAACTCTAAATATAAGAAACTCTTCATCATATGAGGACTTTAAGACTAGCTTTAAGACTAGAAAGAAAAAAAGTTTAAGATGTGGACATATACCTTTTTACACAATCTTAGCAATTTGGGGGAACATTTTTTTTTTACTGATAAACTGGTGCAAAATCTATTTGAAGAGACGCTATAGTTATCACCAGTGTTTCCACTGAAATTCCCAGACTGTGAATCTGCTTGCATTAGTTCAATTGAAACATTCTCCTGCTGAGAACTGTGAAGCTTCATTTCCTTTAAAATTTTCCAGGGATAGGATGTCAGTCTAGGCAGAATGCCCTCAGGGATATCCAGAGGAACTCCAAACAATGCATTTTAAAAGGCTTGACGTTATAACTGCAATTTTGCAGATCTTACAAAAAACATTTATTGGGGAAACTTTCTTTTAGCAAATATAATTGATACCTTATTGTTTTTCTCTTTCAGAATGAGAAAAAATACCAGAACATTTCCAGTGAAGGGTTTTACTTCTTTTTTTTTTTTTTTTTTTTTTTTAAATCTCTCCTTTTCCCTGTAGATTTTGTGTGTTCCATGGTGCAAACCTTCTCAAACCCTTTTGGATGGTGTGGAAACCCAATTGTTATGTACATGTGCTATTAATAACTGGTCTGTGATTTTCCCAAGGGAATGGGAGCTGCTCCCTGGCAGAGCCACCTTGCAAGCCCACCCTCTTAGGATGACTTTAGGAAGTCCCTTCCAATCTCCTGCCCCTGAGTTGTCAGGTCCAGTTTTCTCCTTTTGGGCAACTGTTCTGCCTAAGGCTGATCCCCAAACTCTCCAAGCACCTTCATTGCTGCCCTTGCTGTGGGTTTTGGGGGTTCCCTTGTGTAACAGCCATCTTCTTTCCCTGCTGGGTTGGAGAAACATGAGGGAGAAGGGATTGGGGCTACATCCCTGTGCTCCCTACCAAGGAAGGGGCTGTCTCTTCTTAGAAATGGCTTTGTGACTGTAAAGCCCTGCTCTGTGGAGGAGTTTAGGTGACCAATCCCCAGTGAAGTCCATGAGATTCTGTAGGCAGAAGAAGGGATTTTGGTCATCAAATGCCAGCGTGGCTACAAAATGGGAATTGCAGCAGTGCTGCACCTTGAGCTTGGCCACAGAAAACAGCGTGGNCAATTTTGCAGATCTTACAAAAAACATTTATTGGGGAAACTTTCTTTTAGCAAATATAATTGATACCTTATTGTTTTTCTCTTTCAGAATGAGAAAAAATACCAGAACATTTCCAGTGAAGGGTTTTTTTTTCTTTTTTTTTTTTTTTTTTTCATGAAATACCTCACTATCAGTACAATAAAATGGTCCAGTTCTTGATTATATGCCACAGAGTGGATTTCGGGAGCAAAATACTATTTTTGCCCAGAGTGGATGTTTATATCTTAGTGTTAAAGACTGCTGTTGGCTGTTTTGTTACAGATTTGAGGGGGAAATGGTGACTATACCATTTGAAAAGGCATGAGATGTGATATCTTTGTATTTGCTCCAGAGAAGTTTTCTGTTTGTTGCAGGGCCAAGAATCCTCTTTTATGGTGGACATGTCAACCAGGATTCTAGAAAACCTTGTTTAATCACTCACCTATCCCAAACTGTGACAACTGGGGCAAATTATTTATGTGGGAATTCACCCCCACCTCATTTTAATATCTTCCTGAGGTGCTTGTGATGGAAGACTTGATATTCTGTGTATCCCTGTAGGCAGCAGTGAGAGATAAAGGGGATTCAGGAGGAACCTGAAGCCAGCTAAGATAAAATTTTGGGATGTACTCGCATCTTTCTGCTGCCCCCTCTGCTTTCCACTTAAAAAGAGCAAATCTAGACCTTCATATATTGGTACTCCACATGCAGAAGGAAAGCATTTCCATTCTTTCATGTGTTCTGCTATTACAGGCTGTTTCCCCAGGTTTTTGTAACTCAATACTCCTGTCTCTGAATTTAGGCAGCCATTTGCCTTATGGAAATACCAGAAAACAAGGAAAAGGCATGTTCATGTGAGTAACATTAATCTCTAAGTCATGCCATTAGAATTACTAAGAGAAGTCTCAAAAATATTCAGTTGGAACCACTGGCTGCCTAAGGAAAATCAAACACTCTCCATTCCTTTCAGTCTAGAATGCCAACCCTTTGCATTTATTTACACCTCCACGTTAAACTGACTGCCCTTCCTCTGTGCAGCTCAGGAATCATATTCATCATCTGATCCTGATGGTAGATCCATGCCCTGCCAGCAATGACATCGGTTACTTCAGTGCTTCTATTAATGATAAATTTAGCCAGCTAAAAGGATGAGGTATGTGCCTTCAGGTTGATGCTAAATTGAAATTGCCACTTAGCCTGCAATGAATTGCCTACATTTTTATTAATAGGCTAAATTCCAGATCTGACCTTTCCAAAATTGCTGAATTACTAAATCCTGGGACAGACATCAGAGTTCCTCTTACAAGGAGAAGCATATTATGCAAACATGTAAGGTCACCTAGAGAAGAGCCCAGCTCTGGGTACCAGGTAACCTGTACACACAGGTGTTAGTCAAGGTGCAGTATTGATCCACAGCTGTGCTTTATAGCTGCAGGATTATGTTCCTCCACTTCCCCACCCTTTTGGGGGTGTAACATGTGGTCCTGCATTGTGTTTTCTAACTTCATCACCTCAATTAGCACTGCTTTCCATTTCTAGAATCCCCCTCTGTAAGCTCTGCACTGTTACACGCAGAACAGAGGAATACCCATCCTGGCTGGTCTCTCTAAATGATGCTGAACTGTGGATGTGTCCTCAGTCAGGTCAGACATCCTTGTTTGCTGCTTCCAGCCCCCAGAAAACAAATTAAAGCATTTGTCCTGCCCACTGTTTACACACTGTGTAGAATTCACAGAACCATGAAATGACTGAGGTTGGAAGACACCTCTGGAAGCCACTTGAGCCAGCCCCTGCTCAGTGCATGGTCAGCTCCAGGCACTGCTTGGAGCTGTGTCCAGTGGGGTTTTGGGCATCTCCAAGGATGGAGACTCCACAGGATCTCTGGGTAACCTTCATTACCCTCACAGTCAAAGCTTTTTCCTTACATTTTAGTGAAAAACGGGTGACTTTTAACATTTCTGTGTAAGAGAAGGCACTCTAAGCACAGCTTCCCATGGCGGTGCTTCCCTGCAGAGATGTTGTTTTCAAGGGCTGACTCTTTTCTTACACAATGAATAAAAGACAAAGAATTAGAAAGGGTCAATGAATTAATGGATTATTAACCACTGTCATTAACTAGTGAGGTTGGTATGCCCTGTATGACTGCTGTGTTCAGCTAAAAAGAGCTGGATTTTGCTCTGGTTCTGATGTGGTCTGGGATTAAGGTGATGTCAAACTACAAAACAACAAAGCTGGGTGAATTCTGTGATAAAAATAAACACCCATGTCCCACATGGCATCTTGGACTCATCCACTTTTGGCCACAACTGGAGAACTCTGGAGATAAACAAATATTGGATGACTACTTGCAATATTTGATAAGTCTTAAGAAAGTAGCAATGTGTTCATGATGAAACTGGAAATGCAGGTGAAGGTAAATGCTTGTAATCCTGATGGTGTAGACTCAAAAAAGAAACTGTTTCCTAAAGAAGGGTGAAAGTCCCAAGAAAAATAAAAACTTCACTGTCCATGGCACAGAGAAAGGGTTTGCACAAAAACCACCAGCAGACAAGGCTCAGTTTTCATTTTTTACTTTACCAAAAATGGAGAAATTTATGAAAAAGAAATTTAAAATTTGTATCTTGAGTTGGAGTTTAAAATATGGCTGTAATAAATAAGGAAAGTCTAGGGCCCCCAGCTGTGGCTAAACACACTGTTTTAGTGTAAGTGGGCTGCATGATGTAAAGAAATCCCTTCAGGCCTTGTTATGTAAAAGTTTTAGGTAAAATACATTAAGATCATCTGAGAAGTTTTTTCTGGGTAACAAAGTACAGTCCCCTTTCAGAGAGGTGTGCTGCTGGCTGCAGAATACAAGGTACCAAGGCAAAAGGAAGAAAAGATGAGCCAGGAAAAGTGTCAGATCAAGGAGGGAGGCTGGTGAGGAAGGAGCGAAGAGCTGCAGCATTATAAGTCAGGTGCAGCACCAAGGATGCTCTTTATCCCAGTGTGGGATGGACCAGGGACCTGAGAGCATCCAGGGGTCAGCAGAGTCCTGGGGTGTCTGGGCTGGGAAACCTCCCGATGCCTTTGCAGTTTCTGCATCTGAAAATAATGAGAGGACTGTATTGTTGCCTGGAAAGGAAAGGCTAGCTGGTTAGTTTGTCATTTTTATTTCTTCCTCTTCATTTTCTCCCTTCCCTCAGGATGGTATTCTACTTTTAGGAGTCTGAAGGAAGGAAGTATCACTCACTGTCTGTGCAGAGACTTGAGGTTTTCTACATTGTCAAGTGCAGGCTCAGGGTAGTGTTTATTATCCACCCCTAGAAACTGAACCCAGCCCTGAGTGCTGCCCTCAGTGCTTAGCAGAATGGGGTACATCCCACCAAACAGATGACTCCTCATGCATCAGTCTCCAAATTTATGTGTCAGTCAGGGATAGAGCTGGAAGATCCAGTTTACCAATAAAGATACTTTTTTTTTCTTGTTGCCAGAACGCATGGAGTGAGACTGACCAACATAGTTCATGAAATCATATGCAATCCAAAATAAATTTTTCCAAAAAGGAAAATTTTTCCAAAAAATCTCAATTTTCATTTCGACATTTTCAGGAGTCTTTAGAAAAGTGAATACAAGCATCAAAAGGGAAAAGCAAAAGTTTTGCTTTGTACAGCTCAATGCCAAATCAGTGCTTCAGCAAGTGAGGCAGGATAAGATTGATTATTTCCATTTCACTGCACTCGGCTGACATCACTGGGGGTGCAGTGCCAAACAATCCCAAGCTGCATTTTCATCAGCAATTCACTATGATTCATTGGTCACTGCCTTTAGACACTGTGTTTTGTTCCTCAGATTTATTTTAGAAAAGATGATGCTAATTCTGGCTGGATAAGGACTCCCTAAATAAAGCTGGGCTTTGCCATAACCTGTAGCCACGACTCTGGCTGCGCTTTCAGTACGTAAAACCAGCTCATGGTGAGTGTCCAGGAAAGTGCTGCTGAGCTCAGCCTGCAAGCAGGATGGAAATTGACTGAAGAAGCTGGGACCATCCTTGGTTTTTCGCAGCCTCATCTGTCCAGGCTTGGATTTGTAAAAGCTAAAATCAGTTGAGAATTCACACAATTCCTGTGAGTTCTGAATTTTCTGTCCAAAGTGCTCACCACAAATGCCCAATGTGCTGCAGCCCCAGCTCTGTAGGGAGCTGATTTCCCTGAGTTCTGCACGTCCCATGTCAACATTTCCTCTCCTCCCACAGCTGCCAGACTCATTTTGGCATCTGGCGTGGCTGCAGCTTTAGCTGCAGTGTTGGGTTGCTCAGAATTAACTATTCCTGTTAATTTTCCTCGCTAGTCTCCCTTGCAGACACATCCCCATGGCACCCTGCTCATGAATCCCCTTTTGGTGTTACCTGAGACCTCAGAGCTCCACCTGCCTCATTCTTGTCCTTACACTCCTGGGTTATGCCCTACATAACCAGGCAGAAGCAGATCCATGGAGTGACAGAGTTGGTGCTGAGGATGCAGCAACCTCCACATTTCAGAGGGTTTTGCCTTAGTCCAGGTCCAGCCTGCTCCAATGGACTGCAAGAGTTTGGAGCATGTTAGCAGTATCTTGGAATTGCATTTTCTTGTTCAGTTTCAGACATAAAAAAATCCCATTTGGGTTCTCTCATTCCCCTTTTCAGTGCAGGATGACCAAGTTGCTGGGGTAGATACTTTCCTAGGTGCCTTCCCAACACTCCTTTTGTGAGGGAGGAATCAAGACTGAAACAAACCCGTGTTCCTCTATGCAAACACTGCAGTATGGGTGCTATTTTTTAACCAGAGGGAAGCAAAAATTTGTCAGTTTATTCCTCAATAAGGAGAGACCTGAGTGTGCTGTACAGAAGCTGTATTTGCTATTGAAAGCCCTGTATTTGTCATAAGGCTCTTACTCTCATTAAGGTAGGAGCTGCAGCTTATTGGAAAAGGCTCTTGATGCAAACACTCCAGGCAGGGCTGTCCCCAGATCAAATGATATTTGTCATGAGGACAGTTGTGCAAAGATTCACAGCTAGGAAAAAAAATGCAACAGAAGATTGATTACAAAGTCTCCTTTCAAGGGCAAATAATTAGGCAGAATTGTGCAGTCTGGCTACATGTAAGAATCATTCTCTAGTCTCTATTCTTATTACAAACCAGAGCTTTTTGGGGGGGAAAAGGGGAATTTAATAAGCAGTTTCTGCAGTTCCTGCCACAGGAAGGAAACTTTGGCATAGGGAAGCATATACTGTTCCTTCCATATTTTTATATCACATGCAAATTTTATAGAGGAATACAGTCCTGTGCTGAGTAAGAAATAGATACCCTCAGTTGTGTTGTGAAATGATAACATTTTATTTCTGACTTGAGATGGTCTATTAGGAGAAAGAACACCTCATGCAGACAGGAAGAACAATGCTGCTCATCAATCAGTCAATGAAACACAGGAAAGTGGGATATTGTCCTTGAAGCCCAACTTGGTGGCCAACGGCCCCCTGAACTGGAGGCCTTCTCACAACCCATAAACAGGAGACAGCTGTACACATCTGGACAGGTCATTATCATCTTGAGGCGGGGGCACCTCAAGATGTGATTTATCCAAAAAGCCAAGAGGCTCATCCCCAGATGCAGCATTTTTGCATTACAGGCCCCAGAAGAAGGGCAAATATCCTATTTGGAGCAGCTGCCCCACATCGGAGAGGTGATGTTAGGACAGATTCCCCCACCTCCAGAGGCAAGGGGGATGTAGGCACTGCACAGAACCATAAGAATCATCCAGCACTTGTCTTTGGTACTAATCTGTGAAGCCTCTTTCTCTGTTTGTTTGTTTGATGAGGCTCATTAGGGGCTAGTTGAAGGCTGCCAGCTCAGACTGCTGAGCAGGCTCTCAGCTGTGCTGAAGAGGCTCCGTTCCAGCCAGCGCTCTGCGCACACACCGAGGCCGGATGTTTGCTTCCTTTCGTGATGGTTTTCTTTGTCTACTTGATTGTGGACTTGATTTTTACAAGTGCTATAAAAATCCCAACACTCTTAGTCTCAGCTGGATTCTCACAGATGTGAGGAGAGGAGGAGGCAGGGAAGCAAAGACTCCATGTTTTCAAGAGCCGAAAGCTCCTAATCCATAGTTTGTGCTGATTGCTGTCTGATACTTAAGAAAGGAGTTAATTAAGGTTCCAACTCCATTCTCTTCCTTCTACAGTACTCAACAGATATTTTAGCTTGTGGTCTACCTGTTTAGTGTCCCATTTCTGCTTGCAATAAAGACACATCTTGTTGTCTTTCCCAGTAGGAAGCCAAGGACTCTTTCTTTTGGTGCTCAAAAATGAAGAGGTTTAACTTTAAGGTTATAATGTCAAGTGCTTGAAGGGCAAGGAACAGATGGAGCCCAGTATCCAGTCCCCTTCAGAGGCAGTAGGTGCATCCACATACACACAGTATTACAATGCAGAAGGTAAATTTACATGGAGATGTATATTCAGGTACCTTCACTCCTCGCAGCACTTTCCCTGAAGCAAAAGGATGCCAAAATTTGGCTGCAGCTTTGAATTATAGAGGACATAATTTCCCTGATGGGGAATTTAATAATAAATAATAATTAATAATAATTTCCCTGATGGGAATTTATGACCCTTTCTCTTCAGCCTCCTCCTCCTCCTTTCTCTCCTGCACCCTCTCCCACATCTTTTGTAGAGCTTCTAATTTTTGGCTTATTCTCCAGTTGTCTTTCTATTTCTGTTCATCCTCCTTCCAGGCCTTCACCTGCCCTTCTGTCCCACCCCTCACTTTGCTGTTGCTCTGCATCTCACTCCCAGCTGCCATTCCCCCCATTGTGTAGGATCCAGGCTTCCTTCTCCACTCTCTTCTCTGTCAGGCTGCCAGATGCAGGAAGCAGAGCCCCTGAAGGAGCAATAACCACAGGTGAAAGTTGTGCTTTGCTGTAAGATACTCAGTACAGAGCAGGTTCAATCAGCAGATAGGGACAACCCTTGCAGTAGGCCCAAATATCCTTTGCCACAAATAAATGCAGCTTTAAATCAACCCTAAAAATGAAGATCATCCTAATAAGAACTGGAATTTTAAACCATGGCTGATTTGGCTTGGATTTTCATGGGAAGGATAAAAAGTGTATTCACAACGTTTGATAGGACCCCTCCCAAAATCACACACACTCCAAATTTTGAATCCTGCAAGAATTCTCTGTGAAACTGTTGTCACATTTGGTTGGGTTTCTTTTTTTTTCTTTTTTTTTTTTTTGGGGGGGGGGGGTAGGAAAAATCCTGTATTACCCTCTCTTTACTTTGGAACCACTTGAATTATTTTTACTGAGCCTTCTGTAGAAAAATCAGCTCAAGAGTTACACTTTTTCAGATATAGGGAAATATCAGCAGAAACCAGCAATGCTGACAATTCTGGCAATCCTTTTAAAATTGGAAAAGCAAGTACTTTTTTCAGCAGGTGGTGGCTGTGGCTCCCTGTATGCCTTGCCACAAGGTACAAGGAAACCCTGATTTCCCTGACAGCATCTGACTCCTCACATATAAACAACTTTTTCTAAAATTAAATTGGTATCTGTATCTTGCTCATGTAAGAAAACAAAAAAGCCCAGCTCAGAGAAGATGGGCCCAAACCTTCTGAACCCCTTTGGAGAAGACAGGTACAATAGCTGGTCCCACCTGACTTGCAGGAGCAAAGAAACTGTAACTTCTCTGATATTTGGATTTCATTATCTGGCAGCTGGAAGAGTCCTCTGAAATAAGTTTTTCCTAGAAATATAATAAAGTAAAACTGGAACATAAATAGAAACCATGAAAAAATATAAATCTGAAGGCACTGAAAGTGCCAATACATTAAATTTTCAATTTAATCAAAGTCATGGGTCATTTAATGCAATATGAAGAAAAAATATTGAGAAATGAAATCATGGCAGTTTCTTATGCTGCAGTTTGTCCAAAAGACTCCAATTATACTGAATTTCTGTAGAGCTCAACTTGTTTTAAACAAGCTGACACACCCAGTCTAAGGCTTGTAGGGTTGCTTGGTCACTGCTTAAAAATACCCAACAATTAATAGAGGTGTTTTCCTGTGCTTACAGTGTGTGTGGAGTCCAAAGAAGTGTGTGGATCCCAGGAATACAATTCCTTTGTTATGACTCAAATCTAAACCCCATTAAACTCAAAGTATTTCTGCTGATTTTGGTACCTGTAGTAATGGCTGTCAGTGAATTAAGCTCTGAGCATTGTAACAGCAAATGTTTGACCCTAAGGTTAAGGCAAGGGATTCTTGTGAGCACTTGTGAAATGCTGAGGATCAGGAATGGGCTTCCGTCTTCTGATTCCCCCCCACTTTGTTGCCAGGTCTTCTGTGCAAAAGTGCTCAGCAACTCGAAATCATGTTTTGATGTTGTGTTAGGAAATAAGGAAAAGTATAAACTTTCTGTAAGACCTAACTACTAGTTATGGAAAAAAAAAAGGAGAATAAAGTTGTTGGTTCATATGAGTTTAGACTCCGCTAAACTGGAACACAGATGCATCTGGATTTTAAATGGGAAGGATGTACAAAAGATTATTCCTGTCCCATGTGCCATTCTTTATATTTATAGTTATAAAAAAAGAATAAATTATCCTAGAATTGTTTGTGTTGGAAGGGAACATTTAATTCCAATCCCCTGCCATGGGCAGGAGCAACTTCCACTAGTCCAGGTTGCTCCAAGCCCCATCCAGCCTGACCTTAAACAGCTCCATGGATGGGGCATTCACAGGTTGTGCTTTTTGTTGGTTTCCCCCCAACAGCAGTATTCACACCACCTCCCTGGTGTTTGTTCCATGTCTGCCTGGGACAAGCCACACTTGCACCCTGCACAGACGTTCTGTGTGGAGGCAGCTGCCTGCTGAAGCCTTTGCTCCAGCTTACTCCGAGCTTTGTTTTCCACTTAAATGGGAAATTCTTGTATCTGCTTACTTCATCTAAAGCCAGGCTCAGAATGCATTTGATTGTGCCTGTATCAGGGTAACTGCTGTGACTCTGAGGCTGTCACATCAGAAATCACCCATCCACACTGCTGATCCTTCACCCTGATGGAGAGTAATACAAACTCCTTTCCCATATGTTCAACCTAACCACAGGTTTGCTGTTCCTGAGCAATCAATGAAACACAGATGATAGATAACTCTTTTCTGTTCCATTATTTTCCAGGTTTATCTCTGCAAGCCTGGCTGCACACTGTAAATGGCAAACACAGCTACAGTACTAGTCTGCAGTGGAATGGGATGGTTCTGTTCTCCACCATATAATTTAAAACCTGCTTTCACCCTTGGCAAATCTCTCAATTAAAATCCCAATCACAGCTTTTCTTGGGCTTTTGGATATCATAAGCCCAAGGGGAGAAACATCATTTTCTACTAAGCAAATCAGGTGGTGCTTCATCTCTATCCAACATATTAGTCATGCAGAAAAAAAATGCATTAGAAGAAACTCATGTTTCTTAGAATGAGGAAATTCAGAGCTTGCAAAACTGCCAGTCTGCATTTTCAATTCAACAAGATAAAGGAAGTGGACATGTAAAAATAATTTTCTTGCAAATTGTACCAAGATGACTTTAAACAGCTAAATAATTACAATTACAATGACATTGTTTTCAGGCCTTTAAGGAAAAAAATGAGGTTATGTAAGACTGAAGTGCAACAGAAATACTAATTCATATTTTTGAACATTTGGATGTGATTTGTCACTGTGTTTATATTTAGATGCTTTGTGGATCAAGGCATGCTGGAGGAATTAGGTTTCGCTTCTATGAAAATTCAGGCAAGATATTAATTTTGTTCTGTAGCCTTTTTTAAGCCTGGGTTTTAACATTCTTCATCAACTGCCACACTGAGACAGGGGTTAGGTGAACATCTGGCAGTAGCACCACAGCAGTGTCGGTGATTTTGAGTAGTAACTGGAATTGGAAGTTTTGCTGAAATTATGAGGTTGAATAATAACAAAAAACTAAAACATTAAAAAAAAAAAAAGAGTTGTTTTCATCTGTCCTATTTTCTTAGGCATTCACATTTGCAAACTTTTCCATGCATCAGTAAGAGCTGGAAAAAAAACTTTTTCATGCATTAAAGAAGAGAAGCTGAGTCTCCCATGTTCCAGAAGCTGGGACTGCTGAAAGGACAACAGAAAAAATTCTGGGAATTGCAATGTTCTGTAGCAGAAATAGTTGGTGAGAGTAGAAATAGCATCACATTCTTTTGACTGCATAACTTTGATATTTAAATTATCTGCTGCATTCCCTTCCTCTGAAAACTGAACCTTATGTAATTGAAAAACAATAATCTAATATCATAATAGACTTTTATCATGGCCATTAGTGGGCACCTCCAGTGGAAATAAATGCTTATATTATTAGTCCAATCTATCACAAGATCTTGCAGCATTTAGGACATTCCCTTGGGTCATCATTGCACACACCTCCTGTAATAAATCTTAAATTGTGACAAATAATATCTTTTCCTGTGGATGCCCCCTCTCTTCTATATCTGTTTGTATTCCAAAACATAGTAGATTTTTTTTTATGCTGCAGGGAAAATATGGTTAATGAATGCTAAAAAAACATCATTTATCCCATTAAAGCCCAGTCTTTGTTTTCTGCTTCTGTGGGGTTTAGACCTTGTTGATACAGAGACAGCATGATAAATACTTTATGAGCAGGATCCAGCAAGCACACAGTGGTAGGATGCTGCCATCATTAAGGGAGGTGTTTAAACTTAGAGGTAGATTCTGAGTCCAGATGCCTTAAAGCAATGCTTACTCATGCTGGAACAGGATTTCCAGAAGCCCTGGACAGCCCTGGCATGTGCACCCTTCTCCTTTCCTCCACTTTCCCCCGACAAGGTGTCTCAGATGCCCTTCTGTTTCTGCTTAAAGGTCAGCTGGTCAGCAGCAGAAGGCCCTGGCAGTGCCTTCTCTGCCTCAGCTGCAGCCTCCAGCCTGCAACCCACCAACAACAGAAGGACATTTGCCAAAGAGCTCCGTGCAAGTTATTGCCTCCAGGAAAATCCCCTACAACTCCAGCTGCATCCAATTCCTCACAATTAGAGCAGAAATTTAACATCCCTCCCACCCTACTTCCTTCAAGATCTTCCCACCAGGTCCAGCAAAGACATTATGACACCTGGCACAGGGAAAGGCTGGCTGCCTCCTCCCTGCCCAGCAGGACCCTCCTGCCAGCCACCCTTCAGAGAATTACTGCTAATTGCAGCAAAGAGCTTCCTGCTCAGACTCCTGCCACTAAACAGACCTCCCTGAGCACTGCAATCCTGTCACCTGGCAGTGAACCCACCTCTCCCTCCTGGCATCACCAACTGACTGAATGAAATAAGGACACACAAGGCAAGCTGTGCATTTACAGCAGTCTTTGCAAAAGCAAATCCCTTCCCTGACAAAGATGTGGTGGGAACAGAATTGTGGTATTGGTGAGCAGGAGGATATTTTCTTTGGAAAACATGGTGGCCACTCCAGTATCAGGATATTAGGAAGAAAATTTTCACTGTGAGCGTGGTAAGACACTGAAACAGGCTGCCTGGAGAAGCTGTGGATGCCCCATCCCTGGGAGTGTGCAAGGCTGGGTTGGCTGGAGCTCTGAGCAACCCAGGATTGGTGTCTCTGCCCATGGCAGTGGGATTGGAACTGGATGGTCTTTAGTGTCCCTTCCAACCTAAACCCATTCTATGATTCTTCGATTTTATAAGCAAAATCTTTTCCAGGTCAAGCAAAACCAACTCCATGCCAAGTGAAACAACAGGATAACTCTCAGTTCTGAGAGTTGGATAAACAGGATAATTCTCAGTTGCTGAGTAATATGGAGTGAAAAACACTGGACCAGTGGGTGAAGACAGTGCATTCCCTTGCCCTCAGTATTACTGAATGCCTGCTTTGTGGGTTGAGCTTGGTGGGTTAAAAAGGAACTCGTGTTCCCTCACAGAGCAAGAAGTAATTCTTAATGCACTTGCACGTTATGCAAGAGTGAAGGCAAGTGGCAAACTAGCAGAAGCAAAATCCATTTTGTTATGACTCGGTTGGTGGGAGCAGGCTGGGAGTCAGCCAGAGGTTAAAGATGGATTTGCCTCTTTAATCTGTTCAGCCTCAGTGGCAGGGCTTCGTCAGGAGCCGTTCACTTCATGCTCTGTGGTGCCTGCCCTGCTGCAGGCTCTCCTCCTCCTGCTCCTCCTGCTCCTCGTGCTCTCCCAACTCATCCAGCACCATCCCCTGAGCACATTCAGTGGCTCCTAAAGAAAAGTGCAATCTCATTTTCCTTTTCCTGCTGGTTTTGCTGTTTATTTGATGTTCAGCAGTGAGGACGAGGCCAAGGGGCAAACTCCTTCCTTGCTGCTGGCTCACAGCCCTTTAGGGAAGCCCAGTGCAATATCACAGACCAAATCCCATTGGCACAGCAGCCAGGCTCAGAAACCTTGCCTGGGGATCACTGTTTCCCTTCTCTCTGTGTGCCTTAGGTGCACTCAGGTGTGTTCCTGCACAGCCCTCTGACATTCCCAGAGAAACCCCAGGCACAGGGACTGAATGCAACACTGAACTGCTAATAAAGCTGCCTCTGCTCACCAAGCTCCCTGTTCCCTCCCCTTCCCACTCTGGCTCCAAAGCCCTGATCACAGAGGGCGAATGCAGAAAAATCTAAACAATTCTGTGAGCAATTTTTATATTGCCATAAGTGCTGAAAGTGTCATCCAATGTTCTCGGAGAGTAATTTTTGTGTTATAAGAACGCCATTCTTACTCTTTCTTTCTTTTTCCACAACATTTATAAGACTCAATTTTCTGCAACAACACCTTAATTCAGACAATTTAAACATTAACTTCTAGACAGGATTGAATTATTTGCAGATGAAATAACACATAAATTGCATTATTTTTTTAGACAGTGCAGATCCCAAATGATACTTTTGTTCTAACAGGAATGTCTGTGCTCACTAAAAACGTGAGCAGCCAGTAACAAAACTTCACAGAATCTTAGAAGAACACTGCTACAGGTTGCTTAATAGTATCCTCCAGTAAATAAAGTGCATGCCCATCATGATGTCAGATCCTTGATATGCTCTGCCCTTAGGAAAGTCACAAGGACAATTAGTGGCTCAGTCTATGTTTCGTTATCATGTGTCAAAACATGCAACTATGGTTTAAAGTAAGTCTTTAATGGAATATCACATCCAGATACTGTCAGAACAAAAAAGGCAGAAAAACAGAGTGGAAATAAAAACTAATTGAAAAAAAAAAAAAAAAGTAGAAAAAGAGAAGGGAGATTTATATACTTTGAGGGAGGGAAAAAAGGCCAGGAAAATGCAAAGCAAACTGAGGATTTTGTGTCAGGTCTATATGGCTCATATTTGGTAACTGAGAGCTTATTCCCCATTATCACTCTGTAGTCCAGGGAAAGGCTAGATTTTCACTTCAAGCAATTAAATTAATCCTCTTTCTTTTTTTTTTTTTTTTTTTTTTTGCACTTGTTCTTTGTTTCCTTAACTGCACAATGTCATTAATTAGTATCAACCCAAATTGCTTGTATCAGCTCATTCATCTGTAAAGGCCACTGGTTTCCACTGGAATCCAATTCCTCTTCATTCACTGTCCTGGTGCAGTTATCTTTCAAGAATACACATTAATTTGTGCTCAGCTAATGTTTAGTTTTTGAAATATGTTTAGATGTGTGTGCAGTGTCAATATTTGATGAATTTAATCAGGAAATGCAAAGGTGGATTTACTTCCTGAATCATTAGACTTAGGGATTTTTTATTCTTTAGGCATTTGTACCCACACCACCTTTTAAAAAACACTTGGTCACCACACAGAGGTGATACAGCTTTGCTGGCAGGGCCATTTTATTTATTTCAACACTTTAGCTAAGTCTGATGCTTCAACATCAGCTAAATTCCTTGATCCAAAGCCATCAGGCCCATGGAGTTTATAATCAGCTATCCCTACCCTCTCTAACCTCCTTATGTCCCAAATACATTGTTCACAGCTAAGGCTTTTTGATTCTTTAAAACAAGATGCTATTAAAAAAGCATCCTTTTTTTTTTTTTTTTTAATTTGGCTTCCATTAGGGTAAAGCTCAGCCAGACAAAGATAATGCTCAAACTACTTAAAATCTTGGAAGTGGTTTTGTTTAAATTCTTAGAGCCTCTTATATAGCTCAGCCTGCTTTAAATGTTTAAAGTAATTTAAATCTCCTAAAGGCTCACGACTGAAACAGGCACATGTGTGCACTACTCATGGCATTTGTTCAAGGTCATTGGAAAAATTCACTTATTCTTTGTTTCCACATCTTTTGGCTCAAGTCCCTTGTCAAACAATAACCCCGGAGTGACGTGATTAGAAGAACATGAGCAGAAACATGGTGAATACTGCTTAAAATTCTTGAATCCATTAGTGTCTCACTTTAAAGAGCTGTATCTTGGACGTAAAATAAAAAAAGTCTGAGATCAGTAGAAGAATTCTGTCACATAAGTCTCTGCATCTGGTGGAAGGGGTCCCTGCCCACAGTAGAGGGGTTGGAACTAATGATCTGTAATGTCTCTTCCAATCCAAACCATTCTGTAATTCTGTAATTCTGTGATTGTATGACCTGAAAATCCTTTATGTGTACAAAAANTGAAGTTTGAAACTTCTCTTTTCAAAAAATACAATTTTGAGATGAAAATTTCTTGCCAGAACTTGTAGGGAAGCTGCCAGAACTTTGCCAGAGCTCTAGGATGACCCTGCTTGAGCAGAGAGGTTGGACCAGTGACTCACTGTGTTCCCTTCCAGCCTTACCCATCCTGTGATTCTGTGATACTGTGAAACTGTAGTCAGAATCTAAATTCTCAGGATTCCTTTCAAGCTGTTTTGTTCCTTTAAGAAAGCTTTGGCCTTCAAGTTAAAATCCAGTACAGGGAACTTGAATCTGAATAGAATTTGCTGAAAGATGACAGAAACAACAGGAATCCTACAACAGTAGGCTTTAATGAGAGGGTTTGCTAGGAGACTCCAAATCCTGCAAATGATTGGTGTGTAACAGAGGGCATGTTCAGAAAATAGGCTTTCATGTAATTTTATCATTTGTGCTGTTTATCTAAACAATGTAGCTAATCTTAGCAGCTCATATGAGCTCTACAAATTTGTATCTTGCAACTTCAGAATATCAGAAAGCCATCAGATTTGCAGCCGAAGAGCAAATGTAAATACATCAGATGTAAATGTTTCAGATGTAAATATTTCTGTCCATAACAATTTCAGGGCACCCCATGCCATGGGCTAAGAGTATTTTTTGGTGGAAGTCAAATCGAGTGGCAGCTGCAGTTCTTGCAAGACATCCCTCTGCTTCCAGCTTTCAGTCTGGGATGGCACTGACCTTATTCCTGCTTCGAAGAAAGTATGCTAGCTGACTGCTGCTGTGCAGATGATGGCTGAAAGAAGGAGGAGGAATAAGTAGGAAAAAGAACAGAGCACAGAAAAAGATGTGCCGATATTTTGTTCCTTGCTTTCCTCCTACATGCAAAGAGCAGCAGGGGAGCAGTAACAAAACATCTTTGTCTTCTTGAAGAAATAGTGCCAAAACCTTTGCAGATGTTCCCAAACTAAGGGGTGGTCCAGTCTCAAAAAAAATCTTGATAAATCAAAGAATTCCTTCTTCAAAGGTAATACACGACACTTTTTTAATTTCAGTTTTAATTTCTTCTCTGAAACCCTGGGATTCTGACTTCTTTTAAGGGTGTTTTTCTTGGTGATCCCTTTTTATTCTTCCTGCCTACAGAGTGTCTATCACCATGGGGGATCTTAGTACATCCCTCCAATTAAGCAGAACTCACCTACGAGACCCCTCGGCACTGGTGGGCCCTGGAGCGTGACAGAATTGACAGCTGAGGTGGTGCTTGGGCCTTGGCCTATTTAATTTATTAATGCAGATATAACTGCAGAGTCCAGCTCTGACAGCTACAGTCAGCAGCTCACCCTGGCTGGTGACACACATGGCCTGTGTGCAGGTCCCACCCTTAACAGTGTCATTGCCAGTGATCCCCCATTGCCCTCGTGTGCTCAGCCACTCAAACCTCTCTGCCAGCAGCAGGAGCCCTCCTGGACTCCTGTGAGCTTACCAACTCCCACAGGCAGAGAGCTGTTTTATAAACTGCAAATCAGCAGTGGAGATTGCAGTCACAGTTTATCTGCGCTGCCTCAAAGGTGTCACTCGCTGGGCTTCAGCAAGTGAACACCTCACATGGCTTAGTGAAAGTCACCCAAACTATCCCTGGTGGTGTTTAAGGGCTGGGTGGGCTCTGGGCAAACTGGGCTAGTGGGAAATATCCCTGCCCATGGCAAGGGAGTTGGAACTGGATGGTCTTTAAGGTCCCTTCCAACCCAAACCATTCCACGATAGACCTGCCTGTTTCATGCCAAAAGAGCCAGGACAAGCTCTTCTTTTCCTCTCTCCCTCCCTCTCCTTGGAACTCTTGGAAAATATTTAAATGCTATTTAAATGTAAAATAATTCAAGTCCCTCAGAGCAGCAATTCCTTGCCTCTTGTGGCACCTCAGAGCCAAAGTGCATCACCTTCCAAGGTGGTGCTTCCACCATGGGGAAAGGTGTCCCGACAGGATGGGACATCTCCATGGCACCAGGCCATGGCTCTGGTCTGCCCCTTGAGAGCCCTCAGCAGAGGAACAAACAAGCCAGACACCCAGCCAGGCTTTTCATTTTTCTTCTGTTAGGGTGACAGGAGCAAAGAACAATTACAGCATTTTCAGTCCAGCTGACAAATTACATGTTAGCTCAATTTAGCCTAAGCACAATTCCCCTATCAAAGTCAAGCCAAAACAACCAAACAGGCCTATGATTTCTAAAATTCATTAATCCTGTTTGTCCTTTTCACCTCTATAGATTACTATTATTATACCATGTCCTCAACCAAAGAAAAGAGCCTGAGAGTTTTGGTTTTGTTTTCTGGTTGTATTGGGTTTTCTCCCTCTTCAAAGGAGTCTATGTTGCAAGGTTACAAATATTTAATTAGAGAGTGGAAATTCCACTGACTGACCAAATGCAATTAAGCTACCCAGCTCATTTAAAAGCAGGATGTGAATTTAAATAAGGCTTAGCTTTGTGGAAGCTGCCTCCCTCTGATGGACATTTTTGGTTTGGATGAAAAGAAAAAGAGCCTAATTTCTTACTAATTTCTTGCTAATTTAGTATTAATTTCTTTCACTCATCTCTGCTATTAATAAAGATATCCAGTCACTGTAATTGACAAATTGCAGGGATGTTGATTTTTTTATAAAGCTAAAGAATGCCAAAAAATGTCACAGAAAATGAAGGAAGAACAGAAGTAGGATGTGTTTTGCTCAAAATCTAGTATTGATTCCCCAGGGAGCAAGATCCAGAATAACCATCTGTATGAGTGGGGAGATGCCTTGAGCTAATCATTATATGATACCACATGGAAAAGTGTGTTTGAACTCCTGGATTTTTCCAGTGTTTAGAAGCTTGAGGCAGGAAAACAAGTCTGTGGGATCCCACACCTGGAGCTGTCTGCTGGAGATGAAAATTGTATCCATAATTTAAAAGAAGTAATCTCAAAGAGAACTTCAGGTTTTTTCTACAAAGAAATATGCAGCAAAGGCTGTTTTAGTTATAATAAGCATGTGTGGGAGATTGCTATTATTCTAGTTATATAGATGAGGTGAAAAAACTGTCCTAGATTTAGATGCCCAAAATTATTTCTGACTATTATTTCATTCAGAAATATTATTATATTATAATA
>VXAC01003689.1:0-35409 GCA_013399225.1 Rhipidura dahli
TGTCCCCCCTGTGCCCACCTCCCCTCCCGTGTCACCCCCCCCGTGCCCACCTACCCTCCCGTGTCACCCTCGTCCTCCTCCCGGCTCTGAGCAGGACGGGGGCTCACGGATCCCCAGTGTCCGCTGCTGCATCTCCAGCACAGCCCCTGGAAGCAGCAGCTCCTGCTCCGAATTCCTTGCTCGGATAAACCTTCATAACTCCTGGCAGCTGGAGCCAGCCCTGCCTCGAGAGCTGACGGGCCGCAGCCGTGCGGTTTGGCATTGCTCGAGGAAATACTTCTCCAGCTCCAGGAGTGTTTGGACAACGCTCTCGGGCACGCGGTGGGATTGTTGGGGGTGTCCTTTGTAGGGCTGTCCTGGGGTGACTTGACCCCAGGTGTCCGTTGGGCTTGCTGACCTTGTGTGTCCCTTCTCACTGAGGACATTCCGTGATTCTGTGTGCCTGACCCAAATGCAGAGCACGAGGAGAAGAATCCTGCTCTTGTATCAGATAATGAGAGTTTTGGCCTCCGTTGGGCCTTTTACCCAGCGTCATAAAATTTCATAAGAATGACATTTGTGTTGCTATTTTTACTGGCCTTTTAAAGCCAATTCTCATTTCTGTTGGTAAGAATTAGTCCTGACACTTTCTGGTCAGTGTGACCTTGCTTCTCAGCGAAGTGCTGATTTTGTTGCGCTGTCAAATTAATTACAAATAGGAGATAGTTCATAAGAATTAATTAGGGCATGGATGTACCGTATGGATTCTGGAGCAACAGTTGGTACCACTGGGTTCTGCTTTTTCATTGGGTGTTCGGTTGGTATTCTGAAATGATTGGGAGAACAAAACCCTTCTATGACAGACTGTTGATTGTTGTTATTATTTCCATGTCTCCTGCCTGCTCTAAGTCAAGGATAATTGGTTAAGAAAAACCCCAAACTGTCCCTTCCTGTTAGAAATCTGTGTCCTGGGGATGTTCAATGAACCAGCTGTCAGTGCAGTTACCAAACCCTCCGTTCTTCAGGTCATTTAAGGGAGAAAGTTGTTTTCTATCAAGCCTCGTGTTCAGGAAAATGCAAGGTGCCCTTCTCTGTATTTTTGGTACTTTCCAAGTCTGTTCCAAAGTTGTGCTTGTGCTTTCCTGAGGGAACAAGTCAGCTCGGCGCTGAGAAGTGGGGTAGGTAAGGAATTTTAAAAGGGAATTTGAGCCTCACTGCACCGTTTGTCTCCGAGGGCAAGTCCTGGGTTCCCAGCAGCGCTCGCATAAACTCCGGAGCTCCCGCAGCCCTGGGCAGCAGCAGGGACGGTGCTCAGCGGTCACTGGTGCCTCGGCGGGGGTGGGCTGGGCTGTCACACGTTGCGGTGTGTGGCGAATGCGGAGCTCTGGGCAGCGCCCAGCGAGGGGCTGGTCCTCAGTGGCACCGAGGGGCAGCAGGGGAGCGCTGGGCTCTCCCTGCGGCAGCTGGGGCTGGCCGGGGCTCTGACCATGTCTGCGGGCACGGAGGCGGCCAGGTAAGAGCGCTGGGGCTGGGGCTGGGCTGAGCCTTTCTCTGACTCCTTCGATGAAAACGAACCCTTTGCAGGGTATTTCTCCAGAATCGGGAACTCGTCTGACATTTCCAAATTGAAATGCCAGCGCGTGGGGCAAAGCAGAACCGTGTCCCTCTTTGGAGGTTTCACATCACGTGAAACTTGTTTTGCAGGACCATCTCTGTTTTTTGAATTGTGTTGAAAACATGACCAGCTGCTCCTTGGGTTTGTCACCCAGCACCTCTTGTCCCTTTATGAAATGGGTTTATCAAGTGTTAGATCAGTTTGAGTTATGCAAAGTTATTAAAAACATTTTGCTGACAGGCTCTTCCCTTACCAAAGGGTCTAACTGCCTTTGGTGCTTTTAGACTGGACTTTTAAATTTGTCCTGCCACTGATGGAGGGGACTATTGAGTAACTGCTAATAGAAGACATTTCCATTTTCTTAATTGATACAACAATGTTACAATTTTGGGGTTTTTTTAAAGCAACTCAGAGGTCTGAATGCAGGGTCCTAAACAAGGAATTGTCACAAAATACCTGTTTTCTAGGTGTATTCCATCCTTAGCCCTTCATTAGAGACTGCTTTTGCCCCTCATTTCAAGGCAAACACCCAACTCATCCCAGATAATGTGCAAATACCAGTAAATAACTGGAAAATTTGGGTCAAGGACTGAGAACACAGGTCTTGCTTTGAACACAGCAGAGAGGAGCCCCAAGAGGGTTGGGAATGTGCGGGAGGTGAGGAATTCCAGGGGTCCCAGCCCTCGGTAGGGGGAAAGTTAAAACACAGATGCTGGGCAAGTTTGGACAAATTTTAAGAATTTAGCAAAGATTTTGGTGCACCCCAAAGAGTTTTAATTGTAGGCACATTTTTCTAAATGATGCTGTGGTTCTAAAGGTAATTGGTGTGGAAATTATATTGCTTAGGTTGAACTTCATCTTAAAAGGTCTTCTCTGGCTTTGGATGGTTCTAGAGTTTACAGGAACAAAATTCTTATAAGCTGTGAAATCTAATCACTGATGGAGAGTTTGTGATGAATTTTAACACATAGATTTGTTGATTTAGTGATTTTCTGACTGCCAGCAACTTCTGTGAGTCAAAAAGAAAAATCCCCAAACTTTTCTCATCCACCAGTTTTGCTAAGGAAAGGATGAGATCCAGTGCCTGAGGTTGTACCTAGGTGTGATTGAGCCACTTTGGACCAACAGAGCAGCCTAGAAACACCCAGTTAGGAGCTGGATAATCCTGGAAGTGCCTTCCTTGGGTGCTTTATGGATTGGGTCACTGAAAATCCAGTGCCTTGGTGCTTCCCTGGGGAGCTGGAGCCGGGGAATCCAGAGCCACAGGGGCTTGGCAGTGCTGCTGATGCCTCGTTTTTGACACAGCTGAAATATGGTGAGCGAACACTCCTTATGGAATGGGTGAGCTTTCCATGGAGAGCTTGCTGGAGCACCACGGAGTGTGTGAGCCCCAGCAGACCCTGCTCACTGGGGTGGATTTTGGTCATTTGTGGTCACTGGCACCTGCAAGGAGCCGCTGGCTGAGGGAAGAAGTGATGAATTCAGAAGCTGGACTTGGATGATCCTTGTGGGTCTTTTCCAACTCTGGATGTTCTGTGATTCTCAGAAATCGGACTGCAGCCTCTCCATCAGCATAGAGCTGGGGAGAGGGGGCTGATGTCGTGGCTCTTTCCTTGCACCACTTCAGGTTTTCACCACCTGTTTTAACCATGGGGACCACAAGGAGCGTTGCCTTGTACCTCTTTCATGCCTCACCCTTCCTGCTCGGACAGGATTCCCTGAAGCCCGGCGGGAACTCGGGCAAGGGTAGCGATCATTAAACACTTGGAGTGAAACCCTCGTGGATAATGGACCCCTTTGTTGTCAGTCCCGGGGGATGGGCGCTGCTGCCTCATTAGGGGGAAGGTGATCCTTTGCTCCCACCCTGCTTCCAGCCTTTGTGTTCTGTGCTGCCACTCCACAGAGTTGACTTGTGCTCCAGATTTATGTATTTTTAATCTGCTTAATAGGAAGCAAATGATTGCCGTGAAAAAAGTTCCATTAATATTCCCTGATTTTTGTGGTGGCTCCGCTTTTTCCCTGCTGAGCTGTGCAGGGCAGCACATTCCTGCCCAGCAGGTGGGGAGACTCCCTGAGTTACAGATGCTCCCTGGACCCCCCTGCCAGCCCCTCATGGGTGCCCTGCTTTGGAACTGAGTGAAGGTTTTATTGCAGGAACCCCTGGCATTATCAGTGTTTCCAGCTGGTCTCGGCACTTCCCGCGAGCAGCAGGGGTGCAATCCCACTGCCCCGAGCTTGTGCCGTGGAATAACAGGCTGTGCCCTTTTGTTGACTCAAGTTCTGGTTAATAATGGTCAAATTGTACTAAATCACATTTCACTTGCTGTGTTCAGTGTTGCTCAATACCTAAATTCTGCTGCTGAAAATGCCTGTATTTGTAAAATGTCAAAATCACCACATTTCCCGTTCACTGCCCATTCTTGGTCCTGGTTTTGGGAGGTTTGTTGCCTTCTGTTAAAAGCTACAAAGAGGAATTTGTCTCCCAAAATGCTCCTTGGAGGGGAAAGGGCAATATTAACATTTCCTTTTCTGACCTCCTCATACCATAAATATGAATTGTTATCGCTGCTCGGGTAATGACGCACAGTTCTCCCCAAATTCAGGACTGTCTGGAAGATCTGGTTGGGATTTTTAAAAACTTGACTTTGTTTAGTGTAAAATGAAGATTTAAGGTGAAAGTTCCTGGACGTGGTGTGGGATAATTTACTTACACGATGTGTGGCTGGGCAGTTAAGATCTTACTGGTGATTTCTGGGGAAGAAAATACTGAGAACAGTAAATACTGGAGCAAAAAGAAATCCCTTTTCCTTCTGCAAACATAGAGAACTTGGTTTCATACCTCAGTACTGGCCAGTTATTCCTCAGTGATTGCATTTCAAGGAAAAAGGTGATTCCATTCAGAGCAGAACCCAGGGCTTTAAGCAATAACACAAGTTACAAGGTTTTCTGGCTATAAATAAAAATCTATATTTGGAAAAAACAAATAGTGTATTTATGGACAAAACTGTATTAAAGGAAATGTGATGGAAAAATTGAGTCAGATGAGCTGATGTGTGAGGCATTTCCCTCTGGAGTCATTGGGCTGAAAAATGTTTTATATGCCTAAACTTGAACAGATGCTTCAGCACACACACACACACACACAAAGAGTCCTCCCCCGGTTCATATTAGCAGTCCTGCTCATACCACTGTAATTAATTCCCAGACCAGCCTGGTTTAGGCTTTTTTCCGGGGGCTCGGGGGTATTTCCAGCTCATCCAGGTACTTAAGCCATGCCTAGCTGTAAATAAGTGAGCAGCCCGGATTAGTAGCGGGATTTGTTTCAAGCTTTGCATTAGGCATGTGCTTAAATGACTCACTGAGCTGGGATTTACATTTTTACATGGGAATGAAGGATTTCTCCCTGTTACCTTGCCTAGATGGAAATCAGTGGAGTCAGCCAGCTTTTTTGCCTAAACAAGTCCATGAAACCAGCTTTGGGCTCTTGCAGTTATTAGTTCCAGCTTTTTAGTTACAAATTTGTCAGAAAACGAGTCTGAGTGTGCGTGCCTGACCTCGATTGAGATACTGGTGAAGGAGGGAGGGAGGCATCCATATGGATGACCAGCAGATTGTGCCTCCCGTCCTTTCCAGTCGGAATGTCACAGTCGGTGGCACTGGAGGAGGCTGACAACTGCATTTGATTATTTCCCATTGAGTCCCCACTCTGGTGTCCTGCTCAGGCATTAATCTGCCGTCCTGGGGTGTAGTGTTTGCTCGTAGGTGGCTGTGCACAGCATCCCCTCCATTCCGAACACCCCCAGAGTCTTCCCGAAAAGTGCCACGTCTTGGGGATGCTTCTTTCCACTTTGCTTTTCTGATGAAGGAATGTAGAAAAATGACTTTGGGGTCTAAACATGGCTCTGGCTGTGGTGTGTCTCGGGAATGCAGCTCCTGCAGGATGAGGGATGGTGCTGGTGGCAGCAGGGCATGGAACTCCTGCCTGTGGTGACATCCTGGTGTGAGTGGTGCAGCCCTGCCAGACTCGGAACGAGCCATCGCCTGTGAAGTTCTGTATCTCTCTCATGCTTAAAATAGTCAAGAGCCTGGAAGGGTGATTGTATGTCTTGTGTGTGCCCATGTTCCCTTGAGGGGGAGTTTGGACTCCTTGTTAACTCCTGGAAGCCTGGCTCTGGTGTGGATTCAGGGACAAAGATGACACCCAGCGCTGCGTGATCCTGAGGTTAGAGATGTGTCTGTAGGCAGGCAAGAGGGTGGGTGTAGGCTGTGCATGTGGGGCTGGCCTTTGTGTCAGTACATTTTGAAATGGCATAACATTAAAATAGCTGAAATTCCTAATGTGTCTTGCAGGTGCGCTGCCCTGCATGTAGCATGTCCTCCTAAAAATCTAAAAATCTCCTGATTCTTGAGGTAAACATTGAAGTAGTTGAGAAATGACTGAATTTTCCTTGCAGCAGATTCATTCGCAGGAGTTACTCAGCTGGTGTTCAGATATGTAGTTAAACTATTTTGAAATGAGAAGAATTTTCATAGTGGAAACTGTGATTGCTGAGATATTAAAAAAGCAAAATAAAATTGAAGTGTTTGGGAGGAAGCACACAGCGATCTTCCACAGAGCCATATGGAAATTATCTTTATTCCTTGGTTTGTGTGAAGTCTTTGCTCCTTCTGGAGCTGACTTGGAGCCTCCTCCTCAGTGCCGTCCCCAGCTTGGTTTGTATTCCTCGCCTGCTCTTGCTCTCTTTGCAATCTGTGACCAAACCGTATCGATCCGGGTGGCTGCAGATCCGATTCCCGGGAGGGCTGTGCTGGAGAGCCATGGACAGAAATAAATCATCGCTGCCCTTCAGGTGTTCCCATTGCCCGGACTCGTCTGGCACGTACAGAATTCCAGGGGGCTGGAATTGAGCAGTGATTAACAACCCCACGTACCAGTTCTGTTCCCTTTGGCGTCTGCTGGTGCCTCTCTTCCGGCTGGTTCATGGAGGGGCTTCTTCCTCGGAGCCACTGGCTCCTGGCTGCTTTGGAACAGCCACATGGATCAGATGGAATCTTGCCCGCTCCAGAGCCCTGTGTCTGACCTGTTCCACATCGGGGCTGCAGCAGAGCGTGGGAGAAGCTCTGGACTCTCAACATGCGACTGCTTTGTGCCAAAAGACTTACCCTTGCCTGAGGCATGGCTCTGGTTTTCAGTTTTTGAGGGATTTTCCTTCTCCAGGCTACTCCAGGTGTCACAGCTCCCTGCCTGTTTGCCTCCTCAGCCTTCTTGCTTCTTTTCCCTGTCCTTCCCCCAGCAGCTGGTCCATACCTCTTCTCCAAGCTCCTTCTGTTCTCTGTTCCCAGGATAGGAGTTGGCCAGAGTGACCAGAGCCACACACCCTGGGAGAGCCGTGGGCTCTCAGGGGGACATGGCAGAGTGCTCAGAGCCACCCACAGTGCCATGGATGTGTGTCCCAGGCACTTGGTGACAGGGCAGCATGTGCTGGCTGTGCTTGTCCTCTGGCACTGGTGAAACACTGTTTTGGGGCTGTGCTGAGCAGTGCCAGAGCATTCACAGAGCAGCCTGACAGCCCCAAGACCTCCTGCTTGCTGAGGCCATCTCAGGGCACATCTATTTTTAGGTGAAATTGAGATTTTTTTTTTTTTGTTCAATGTATGCATCACTTTATCCACGTGGAATTCCATCTGCCATTTTATTTCCAGGTTGCATTGACTCATATGGTCCCTGTGCTGCTTTTCATGGTTGCTTATCCACCTCCCCTTGAATGTTTCCATCAGCGTCCTGGGACACATCCATACAGTGTCCTGGTCTGGCACAGGTCCCAGCCTCTCCCTGTGACCCCTGCTCTGACTTCCCTCCCTTGCAGGAAATGGCTGTTTACTCAAACTCCCTTGTCTCCCACCCTTCATACAGGGACAGCCCCTTTTCCGGTGGCCTTTTGGGGTTCCTACAGGAAGCCTCAGATGGGAGAGACTCACAGAGGTTAAAACCCAGGAGATCTGGAGCCCCCTGCGGGGCTGGAAGTGCCTTTGCAGAAGCCACGCTGCCTTCTCCCCTGGTTTATTGTATTTATACAGATAATCAATGCCCTCTAATTCTTCTCTGTGCTATTAGTCCTGTGTGAATGTTGGGTTTGGAGAGCTGCACTTTGCCAGGATTTTCTTCACAACCCCTGTCCTGCAGAGCTGATGTGACACTCGCTTCCCAGTCCCAAGGCAATTTTAGGAATGGCTGTACCCCAGTCAGGGTTCATCTCTGTGCTCTGTTAACCCTTCAGTGAATCCATCCAGCACTCGCTGCTATGGCTCCTCAGTTTGGCTCTTTGCTCTGTAACCTCCCCCCCAGCCCCTGCAGTGGGAACCAGTTTCCCAGTGAGTCCCAGGGGAAGGGGCTGGCAGAGAGCCTGGAGCTGTTCCTGGTGCTGGGAGTTGTGTGTAAAGGAGACGCTTCATTTTCCCTGGATGGGTTTGGCAGCTCTTTTAGCAGCATTAAAGCTGAGCCTGTTCCTGGTGGTGACTTTCTGCAGGGAGGCTCTGCCAAGGTGCAGGTGGGACTCTGGAGTGGGAACGGTCTGAGGGCTGGAACAGCTCTGCACTGGAGATTGGCTGGGAGGGCTGGGAGTGTTCAGCTGGAGAAGGCTCTGAGGAGACCTTACTGTGGTCTTTCAGCTCACAAAGGGGCTTAGAAGAAAAATGGGGACTTTTTACCAGGGCCTGTAGTGACAGGACAAGGGACAACGCTTTTAAACTGAGAGAAGACAGGGTTAGATGGGACATTAAAATGAAATATTTTACCATGAGGGTGGGGAGGCCCTGGGACAGGATGCCCAGAGAAGCTGTGGCTGCCCCATCCCTGGAAGTGTCCAAGGCCAGGCTGGACGGGGCTTGGAGCAGCCTGGGACAGTGGAAGGGGTCCCTGCCTATGGCAAGGGTGGTACTGGGTGGGCTTTAAGGTCCCTTCCAACCCAAACCAGTCTGTGACTGTGTTTGGCAGAGTTGATGTGATTGCCTTAATGAGCCAGTGCACCAAACAACCAGTGGTTCCTTATCAGGAGTGCTCTTATCTGCAGCTAATTCCCCTTTGTCAGAGTGAGCGAGATGTGATCCAGCAGATCTCAATCACCCTTTGCATTAAGGAGGTTTTTGCCAGCAGAGCTGCTCAGCTCTGTGTTGGGAAGTGGCCCAGCCCTTGTGCATTCCCGGGTCTTGCCAAGTAGAGGTGATCTGCTGGCTCCTGGTTGGAGCTTGAAGAGATCATCTACAGAACAAGCATGAAGTTCACTTAGTGACTAACAAGATGTCACCACTCTCCTAAAATCTTGGAAGCTTGGAAATAAGAAGCCAGGGGAAGCTTGGCACTGTCACCCTGACCCCAGCTGTGGTTGCAGTGTCTCCGTGGGGTTTCCTACCTCCAGCAGCCCCACAGCACAGTACATCCCATCCCCCGGGCCCCTTGGTGCTCCCCTGTCAAGTCTCATGCCTGGTTTAAGCAGGAAGGATGGGGAGGCTGATCTGCCTTCAGTTTGCTGCTAATTGTCCCAATCTGTGTCGATAACAAGTCTGATAAAATCCTTGGCCAGGAAAAGCAGTCAGGTGGAAAAGCTGACCCGCCTGCTACTATGTGCTTGGTGCAGTGTGCCTGTCACTGGGAAAAGAGCTTCTGGCCTCCTTTCATAAAATAGGAGTTATTTCCAGCTGTTCTCAGGGGGAAAAGCCCCAGTTGGTGTGTGTGCTTCCCAGCTGGAGTGATGGAGCATAGGGAGTTCATCAGTGCTTCAGGTCTCTTCCCAAGGGAATCTCAAAGTATTCAAATCTTTCAGAAAAGGACAGTTTTATGTTTCTTATTTCATTACAGGTTTTTTTTTCAACAAATAAGTCACTTAGTGAATCTATGTGCATATTTATCTTCTAAATTTTATCTTTGGCAAAATAAAGCTGTTAAGACTCCTGTTGAACTCAAGCTGGAGTAACATTTTAATGCCAGTATGGCAATCTGCTGCCTTACTCTGCTCCTTGTCTCAGAATAAACTGTGTGTAAAGCCAACTTTATTAAAACAAAACTCTTCAACTGTTTCTGTGGTTCAGTAGCACTTGGAAGAAGTTGAAGCAGCAGTAGAGTGAGCTGCTGGCTGGTTGTGGATCTGTTCTCTGGCAAGGTGCTGTCCCTGGCTGTCCATCCCAACACCATCCTCAGGGGTTGTTGTGCCATCTGGCACAGCTGGTCCTGCTCAGCTTGGCACTCTCCACCTGGGCAGATGCAGAGTTGGGTGAAGTCACAGGGCAAGGCTCTGCTCCTCCGTGCCCCAGCACGGGAGCAGTCCAGGCCCAGTTTAGCAGGGCTGGGTGGCCTGGAAGCATCAGCACGGCAGGGCTTGCATTGGTGAGGCTTTGGTTTGCAATGTCCTCCTCTGCCTCTGAACATCCTTCCCTCTCTGCAGAGCAGCTGTGGTAGAAAATATGATGTGGATTTGGTGGAGTTGTAGGCTGAGGCAGTGGCTCCTACTCGACCTGATGACAGAGCTGGGGAATAAAAGTCTTTTTTTTTGAATGTGGGTCACGGAGAAGCAGCTGCCATGGAGCAGGATGGGTGACTGGGGACATCATGGCAGACTGTGTCGGGGTGTGTGGTGTCTGTTTCATTTACAAGCTGTTCATGGCAGTTTTTGAGGCTTATCTATGAAGCAAACACTGTTGTAGTTTCTCTTGACTTTCATTAAGATGGTGGTGGGAGCATTAGGTGTTCATCACCATCCAATTGCCTCCCGCTCAGCCAAGTGAGAGCCTGGGGTTTTGATGTACAGGAGCCGACAGAATTGCTCTCTTTTGGCTTCCCTCTCCTTTCCCGAAATGGCCGTGAGAGTGATATTTGGGTCAGCTGCCTCCAGTGTGTCATTTTCTTTTGACACTCATCCCTCTGAGCGCAGAGGAGGAGCCCAGTGGGGAAACGCTGTGGAGCTGTTGGCTGCAGTGGAATGGGGTGTAGTTCAAGGGGTGTTGTGGTTATTTGAATTGCTGATCATGTCAAGGCAGGGAAATCTCTCTGATGCCTGACTGGAACAGTATGGGAGTGAGGATGGCCTTCCCCAGACCTGGCTGCCAGAGAGCTGGAGGGATCCAGGTAAGCTCATGGATGCTCCAGCCTATCCAGAGGCTGCTGCTCCCCAGCAGCGCCGGTCCCTCAGTGCTTCCTGGGGATGCAGCACCCAGAGGTTCTGTGTGTTCTTCCCTTTGGACCCTGGCAGGTCTGGCCGGGGAAACAGGATTGTTCCTCCTTGCCTTGCTGCAGCGCTCGGGGTCGTGGTCTGAGGTGGGCCCAGGTGCTGCTGCTCCCTGGCTGTTACAGGCGGGTTTGCATCGTTCTGCAGAGCATTTCTCTGCTCACCCCTGCGTGTCCACGGCTGCAGCCCAGAGTTTGCAGCAGGACGCTCTCCTGCCCTTTCTTTATTTCCTTGTGCTGTCCACAGGCTGAGTTTGCAGCAGGACACTCTCCTGCCCTTTGTTTCTTTCCCTCTGCTGCTCCCAGACAGGTGAATGTGTCTCAAAAGGGGCTGAATCCCTGGGATTCGTTGGCAGGTGTGTGCAGGAGCCCCAGCCCCCATCCATCACACTCTCTCTTGAATTGCTGTTGGTCACTCAGGACCTGCCTCTTGGAATTCTCCCCACTGCAATTTTTCCATCTTTACCTTTCCATTTGCCGTATTTGTTCAAGTAACTGCTGGGAGCACAGGTGCAGTAGGCAGCAGTACAATATTTTTAATATTTTAATAATGTATTGTGTTATATCATGCCAGTACTAGTAGCATTGTGTGGCATTTGTCCTGCACTGGCAGGGGGAAGGATCTCAGGTCACACTTCCACTTCCTTGTGTGGCTGAAGTCCCTGAAACTTGTCCCCTCTCTATTATGTTCATTCTTACAGGAAAAATTGCTTTGCTGCTGTTGCTGTTGTCCCAGACTGTTCTCTGTGGTGCCCAGGGAATGGTGATGGGAAATTGAAACACAGAAAATTTCACTTAAACATAAGAAAAGCTTTTTTTACTGTGAGCATGGTCCAGGTGTAGGATCAGACTGCCCAATCTGACTTTTCAGTGCTTGTGGGGTCTCCATCCCTGGAGGTGTTTAATAGGATCAGGCTGCCCAGGGAGCTTGTGGTGTCTCCAGCCTCAGGTATTTAACACCTGGCTGGCCATGGGCCTTCCAACCTTCTGTGGCTGACCCTGCTTTGAGATGTAAAATATGGTGGTTTAAACTACCAGTTATCAGAACACTGCACATTTCTGAGAGCGATGCATTTGGTACAAGGGAACTTTGGGGTTAAACGCCTTCAGAAGTGACTGAAGTAAAGGGGTGGCTCTGTCGCTTACAAAGGAGCTGCCACAGCCTCAGACCAGTGGGGTGTTGTTTGGTCTCAGATTTTGTTAAGACATAACACTTTGTGTGTCTGAGCCAGGGTTTGGTAGCCCTGAGCTGAGGAGCACATGGTGCCTCATCAGATGGTGTTTGGGAATCTCTGGTGTTTGGGAGACGAGTGCTGTCTGTGTGTGATCACCTCATGGAAAAGCCTGCAGGATCCCTGTGGTGTGGGAGAATGGGAATTGACAACTCACACTCAGGGCTGTTGTGTGCACCTGAATTCATGGAGGCCACGCTCACCCAGTCTGATGGTCTTTTCAGCTGGTAGGAAGAGTCCTTCTCAAGGATATCCTCCAGATCTTTGGATATTAAGGGTATCAGTCCCCAGCCCTGTTGTCTGCAGACAGCCTGGGTTGGCAATGCAAGAGCTCAGGATTTGGTTGAACACTTGGTCTTAGTCTCAGAACAGCAGTTGGGTGTTTTCTCTAGTATGGCTTGAGCTTCATATTTAAATTCTTTAAAAAAAATTGTCCTTTACCTACCCTGTAATTGCTTGTTTTCAACATCCACCTGAATTACACAGGGAAAGCTTTCCTGTGCTGTACTGGGTCCTCTGCAGCAAGGAACAAGCACATCAGCACCAGGCCCAAAGGCAGGCAGGGCTTGGGGGGTCGTGCTGGACCTGCCAGTTCCTGCAGGAGCCCAGTTCCTGCAGGAGCTGCTCAAACCATCCGGGCTCAGTGGGGTTAAACTGTGGTGGAAAAGAGCTGTGAGATGTGTGAGGCTGAGGGAGAGGGGAGAGGGAGAGCTCTGGTGGAGTAAACACTGGGTTGGTTCTGAGCTCCAGCAGCTCTTCCTTGCTGGATTATTCCTCCTTTGCCAGCAGGTTGTGAAGGGGGGGATTTGTTGCTGCCCCAAGCTCCGGTCCCAGCACTGTGCTGGTGCCCCAGGGTTTGGTGTCGCTGTGACCGAGGCTGCTCCGAGGAGCTGGGGTTTCAGTGCAGGCTGAAGCAGCAGCACACGAGTCTCTGACCACTTTGTTTCCTCCTTGATCACATTTCACATCGCCACAGTGCTGGCATCACCTGGGGCTCCTTCTGCCTCCTGTTACCTGGTGTGGCAGGCCAGGTGTGAGGAGCAGTCTCAGGCTGGTGTCAGCCTACACGGAATGCCAAACTGGGAGCTCGCTCTTCTCCCAGTGTCTGAGCTGGAACACCTCATTCCCGTCCTTCGGGAGGGTTGCTGATTGCTGAGCCTGTGTGAAGGGATTCAGGCTGACACAGACCCCACAACGAGCCTCCGAAAGTCTCATGAGGTGACAGAGACTGCACAGCCCAGCCTCCATTTTCCTGTTGTCACTGCAGGCTCCTGCTCTCAGATGAACTCGAGTCAGGCTCGAGTCCTGTCCCCGTGCTGCTCTGACGGACCCTGCTCTTCCCGGCCGGGATCTGCACGTTCCGGGGTGCCTGCCCTGGCCACGCTGCTTCCTCTGGAGCAGCACGGTTGCTGTAGGTGCAGGAAAAGCTGATTTGGGCCAGCACGAAACACGTCGTGATTTCATTTGAATTTTGTCACTGCGGGGGAGTGTTGCTAAAATTGTCACTTGGCTTCCCATGTTAGCAGTACCTAGAGGGCACGCCGAGGCGACCGGAGGTTCATGTCTTAGCTGCAAATTCCAGTTTATCTGTAAGCTGAATGCTCGGGTGGGTATATGTTGATTTTCAAAAAGATACGTACTTGACATCTTCATTTTTTTGACAGCGCAAGAATCTTATTATATCCCTACCTCTTACCCATATTTTCCTGTTCTATTTATATCCCACGTAGGATCTGTGGTCTCATAATTCATTGTGGGGTTTTTTAGACGCGGGGGATTGGTCTGGGAATCAGCAGAGCCTTATTACCATGCCTGGGATTGGAAGGCACCATTCAGAAATGGTTTCCAGACTGACAATGACATTGTGGCCTTTTCCAAACCATTCTCTGCTGTTGCCACGTGAGCCCTGCCAGATGACAGAGTATTTATTTGAAAGAGAACTGTGTGCTCTCCAAAAAGTCCCAGCCTTTTCCTTCACAAGTATTCTGTAAGATTAAAAATAAAATTCAGTGCACTTTTCTTATTCCTTTTCATCTTCTTTGCTGAAAATGGGAGTAAAGTTGGTGGTGACTGAACCCACTTCCTTCACAAAGGATGGAAGGGTGATAGCTGTGAGTTGTCTTATCCCAGGGATATCCCAAATCCTTGCGTCACTCGGGAGAATGGACACTGGAATTGCTGCTCAGGGAATGCAGGTGGCACCAGCACAATTCTCACCAGGATTCGGGATGTGTTGGCACCATTTCAGTGCTGGGTCTGGCCACAGCTCTCTCCTTTCTTGAGCAGTAAAGTCTTACTCATTTTCCAGGTGAAAAAAATAAAAACCCCTCTGCTTCCTCAAAAGTACTTGTAAATCATGTAATGTCTTACTTTTCAATGTAAATGAGATTTGAATGAATAATGCTAATTATTCATCCTAATTCAAATCCTATTTTAATTAGCCTGTGGGCCCCATTTCACTTTCATGCAGCATGAAACCTCTTTTGATTAACAACAGAATTGCCATGCAGCTCTTCTTTTTTCCCTGCTCAGCACATGTCTTCTTAAACTGCTTAAAAGCAAAACAAAACAAATAAATCATTAATAAATTAATCAAATTTCATTAGCGTGACCTGGGAAGACATAATTTAGGGAGGAAAGAAGTCTTCTGTAGATACATTCATCCTCCTTAACAACTGCCTGAAGGCTACAAAGTCTGCAGAGAAGCCTTGTCAGAGGAGGTGCTGGTGAACTATGGAAATCTGGGGACCCTCCACTCCCTGCCATCAACAGGCAGGGACACCTTCCACTGGACCAAGCCCCATCCAGCCTGGCCTTGGACACTTGCAGGAGGATCCAGGGGCAGCCACAGCTGTCCTGGGCACCCTGTGCCAGGGCCTCCCCACCCTTATGGTGAAACATCTCTGATGTCCCATCTCTCCCTGCCCGTTCACAGTTTAAAAGCATCGTCCCTTGTCCTGTCACTACAGGTCTTGGTAAAATGTCCCCCTTTTCCTCCCAGGCTCCATTTGCACTGAAAGGTCACTAGATGGTCTCCCCAGGGCCTTTCCTTCTCCAGGCTGAGCAGCCCCTGTTCTCCCAGCCTGTCTCCATAGCAGAGGTGTTCCAACCCTTGGACCATCTCTGTGGGCTCCTTCCAACAGATCCATATGTGTCCCATGCTGGGGGCTCCAGAGGATTCCCCCCTTGCCTGCTGCTTTGGATGCAGCCCAGGGAACAGTTGGATTTCTGGGCTGTTGCTGGGTCACGTCCTGTTCTTCATCCTCCAGGACTCCCAAGCCCTTCCCTGCAGGGTTGCTCTCCATCCACCCACCCCCAGTCTGTGCTGCTGTTGGGGATTGCCCCAGCCCAGCTCCAGGACCTTCCAGTTGGCCTTGCTGAAGTTCATGAAGTTGCCGTGGGCCCGCTCCTCCAGGCTGTCCAGAACCCTGGGAGTGGCATCCCTTCCCTCCAGGGTATCAGCTGTGCCCCTCAGCTTGGTGCCATCCTTGGACAGGGATGTGCCCAGCTGTGCCCAGCCCCACTTCTGTCATTGATGGAATGACATGAAAAGAGTCCTGGTGCCACGGAAACGTCACAGAAGGGCTTGGATTGGACAGGATCCACGTGGATCATCCAGTCCAACTCTGTGATCCTCACAGGCTGCCTAATGCCAACCCAAACCAGCACACCCTGCACCCCCATGCTCAGGTGCTTTGGGCTGTAGCTGCCAGTTTGTACTGGGCTGGAGCCAAGGGGATCCAGTCTGTACTGGGCTGGGCCCACTCTGTGCCAAGACGAGGCCGGGAGATGGTTCCGAAGGTGTTTGGGATTCCACAGCCCAGAATGGGGTTGCCTTAACACCCACCTGGTGCTCTCTGTCCTGCCCTGCAGGTGCCTCCACCTCGGGGGAATGGGGACCCTGCTGGAG
The DNA here is from genome assembly GCA_013399225.1 of Rhipidura dahli. NCBI lineage: Eukaryota > Metazoa > Chordata > Aves > Passeriformes > Rhipiduridae > Rhipidura > Rhipidura dahli. Next base: position 15,954 of record VXAC01003689.1, read on the forward strand.
CTTCTTCCTTTCTCCTGCCCCACCACTGTCCCTGCCACACTTCAGCTGTCCCATCAAAGGGCAGGATTTTGAGGATTTTACAGCAACTGCTGCTCCACAGGGCAGTTCTTCCCTCCCTGAGTGGCGGGAGGCCGTTGCTGTTAGAGGAGAAAGCTGAGAGGAGGTGAAATTTTAAATGTTTAAATTCATAGCCAACCCCCTCAGGGGCTGGGTAGAGGAGGGGGCACACCTGAGGGGCCATTCCCTGGCTGTACATGAACAACAGCCGTGGTAACTCCAGGAATTCTTCACCTGAAGCTGATTTCTGTTTTTCCATGTACCTGCTCCAAATTCTTCCTCATTCTCCCTGGATGTCAGTGCCTGCAAAGCTTTAATTCGGGAGCCAGCCCGCTGTCAGGGATAAGCCTCCTGGTATTTCATCATTGATCCTGCCCGCTCCAAGGAGCCTCCTCCGCTGGAAGTGCTGAAATGAACTTATGACAAATACAAGAAATGAAAGTCTCTCTCTCAAATGCACTTTCTGGCATGACTTAAATTAGCTGAAATTGCTGACATTCTGCCTTTCTCAGATGCGTGTCAGTGTCCATAGACTTTTCTTTCAGACATTGGAAAATTATTGAGTTAAATGTTGCCAGAAACAGCAGATGCAGGCGCCAGGGGTGTACGTTGGGTGAAGGTTACTGGGACGTGTCTGGGTGCTGCAGCACGAGGTGGAGAGGCAGAACGTGCCCCTCTGACCTTGGCCAGTCCCACAGAACGGAAGGACACCACCGTAATTCCACTTGGAAGTTCTTGGGTTTGGACTGTATTTCATTTGGTTGGGCTGAGCCTTTTTTAAGGTTTAATGAGTGGTCATTTTGCTTGAACCAAAACATTTCCTTAAAGGCCAGGAAGTTCTTTGTCTGCTTGTGGGTCCTCCCGTGTTTGTTCCAGCAGCTCTGCTCGGGACTAAGACTAAAGGGACAAAGTGACACTTTCTTGGCCAAGAGAATCAGCTCTTGGGCAGCTTCAGAGCTCCACAGCCAGGATCCACTAATTGGCAGGTCCTGGTTGTTAACCACAGGTTGGATAAATCCTCCTGGTATCTCAGGGCTGTGGGAACCCCAGCACGTCTGTACATGAGTCTGGCACTCTGGGCATTGATATAACTGCTGGAATTCAGGTTGGGAATCACAGGAATGGCTCCTGTGTTGTTGTTGCTACCTGTCTGCAGGTAGAAAATGCACTGTGAAAAGCTGGCACGTACCTCGAAGAAATTTCTTAGATGGGACCTAGCAGCTTGTCTAAAAGTAAAGATTCTCTTACTGAAACCTGCACTCATTTCAAACTTCCCTGTCCTTAACTGCTGAGGAATGTGACAGTATATGAAAATTTAAAGGCTGGCTCCTGCTGTTACTCCAAATTTACATTGGCAACAGTGTTTAATTAATTTCAAATTTACGTAGTAGATTGCTTTCAGTGAAAAGTGTGGCCCTGACATTTTCAGGGAATAAGAATTAACCCCTTCTTAAACTCCTTTGGATTTTGTCTCTTTTTTAGTGAATGAATCACGACATGGCAGTGGGGGTGTGCCTGTCCTGCCGGTGCCCAGGGTGATGAGATGGGCTGAGCAGGGTGGTGGGAGGGGGGCACTGGGGCTCCTCCTCTCTGGTAACCTCCTGCTCCAGATGTGAGGTTCACATTGGAGACTGGTTCTCCATTGGAGACTTCTCAGGCACATGCAGGACCCCAGACTCCCTGTACCCCTCATCTGGACTCTGAATCTGAGTGAGAAGTGCTGTGTCTGGGGGTGTCTGAAGCACAGTCTCATCCCACAGACACAGAACTCAGGGGGTGCCTTTCTGAATGGGGGGTGCAGAGCCCCTGCTGCAGGCACTGGCAGCTCTGCTCTCTTTGCCTGTTAAACACGCGTCAGTTCAGCCAGGGCTCTGTGGAACACTGGCAGCAGGGTTGTGTTGAAGAGGAGCTTGGATGGAAGCCTTGGGAGGATTGCCTGCACCTCTGATAGCTGCTGTCTATGGAACACCTGTGATTTAAACATGTCCCTTTCCAAGGCTGACTGCAGGTGGCAGCTGGCCCGTCCACCTGAGTGAAGGCTGGGCATTTTTGCCCTAATTGGTAATTTTGATGACACATCATGATCCTGACTCGTTGCTATTGGGATTCACTTTCATTTCCCTCCTATGTTTCCCAACTAAACCAATTGATCTCTCTAAATCACTCACTTTTAGGCATCTTCCCCGTCCCTCAGCTGGTTTTGAGCCTCCTGTGTCCACTCTCTGATGTTGGTGCAACTGCTGAAGGATGCAGCCGCAGGCGCCCGGGGCTGTCTCGCTAACAAGGAGGTAAGATCACCCTCCTGGCTCCTGACTGCAGGTGACACAGCCAGGGGTCACATCCATCAACTGCACCCTATCTTCAGCTCTCCTCGAGACCCCGACCCTGCAGGAGCCTCCCTGCCTTCCCTGTGAACTGACCCCCACAGCAACCTCTCCCTCTGTTACAAAACCCAGCTCTGCTGCTCCTGAGCTGCACTGAGTGTGGTTCAGGCAGTGGGGCTGTTCCAGGGGCCTCAGCCTCCCCAGCAGTCCGTGTTTTCTTGGACTACTGGCAGCTCTCATCTCCAGTTCTCAGCCTGCAGACCCCAGTCCCATGTGCCCCTTTTGTCAGCAGCCACTCCCCAGCCGATCTTGGGAAGATCCAACCTGGCTGCCAGGGATTTTCAGAGCTGCTGTAATTATGGAACTGATCTTGGATCTAATGTGGGAATCATTTGTCAAGAGTTGTGTTACTTCTGATCCACTTAAGATGGCCTTTTTTAGTACTCTCCTGTGCTATTTTTTTTTCTCCCACTGTCATGAAGTGATAAATCAAATGTCCTGCACAGCCCATCCACACCATGTCCCTGCTCTTGGCTTTCAGTGAGAGGCTGAGTTCCACCAGAGGGAGATTACATTGACATCCTTTAATTCTGCATTGCTTGCATCCTCACATTTCATTATTTTGCCTGTAAACAACTCTGTAGTTACGTGGAAGAAGTTGAATAGTTCTAAGTCCTAGTTTTCTTGCAGTCTTCTGGAATTTCTTCAGGTTAAGAATAAATCCTTTTAAGATCAGAGTGCTGGAGATTTGTCCAGTTCTGGGTTCAGGATCTGTCACCAGATGTTGTTCTGATGTAATAATGTCTTTTAATGATCTTTAACAAACTGATATTTGACATCATCAAAGGTCTGAAAGATGCTTTGTCTTCTGTTGCTCTGACAGTGTCCAGCGGTTCTTCCTGTGTTTTATGAGTTTCATTCCTTGGGGCTCCAGGATCGCCTGCAGTGTTGCTGGGTTTTGTTCAAAGTGTTGTCAGACAGGAGTTTCCAAGGATGAGATTTTTACTGTTCGGATTGCAAATTTATCTTGGAGTCATGGAATGGTTTGGGGTGGAAAGGACCTTGAAGCCCACCCAGTGCCACCCCCTGCCATGGTCAGGGACACCTCCCACTATCCCAGCTTGCTCCAAGCCCTGTCCAACCTGGCTTTGGACACTTCCAGGGATCCAGGGGCAGCCACAGCTGCTCTGGGCAACCTGGAGTCTGCAGCCATTGGAATTTGGCAGAGTTGCCTCTGGACACTGTGCCAGCCCTGCTCGGGAGCACGGCCAGGCCCGGCAGTTCCGGTGCTTGCTCAGCTCCTGCCAGTGCTGTCCCCTCTCCTCTCACCCACCCACCACTCAGGTCTGTGCAGCAGCTCTTATAAAAGTTTTGACAGGTAACTCTTTCTAAGCAGGTTTTCACTCTAAAATCCACACTGAAATCTTTCCTGAACCTGGCAGGAAGGTTTTCAGCCTCCCAGAGGGACCGAGCCCAAATCCATCCACAGTATAATTTGAGCATAGCTAAAAGTTCCTCGGCCCAGCCCTGTCCCTAGGCTGGCCCTGCAGGGTTACACTGCTCAGGCCACCAGGTTGTCCTGCCTTTGCATCACAGGAGGTCTGGGCCACCCCATCCTGAATTAGGACAGCTGGTACTGCCCTTGGAGACCACAGAGTCTCCCGTGGGTTGTGGGTGAGACCATGATCACCAGCCCAGGCTGTAAGAAGTTAAAATAAATCCCCTTGTCAGTGGTGGAACATGGCCAACAGCACCCAGAAATCTCATGGGCACTTGTCTGCCCATCCACTGGAGTCTTCATCCTCAGCTTTAAATGTTTTTATCAGCCTGTGACATCCAGAGCAGCCCTGTCTCTCTCTTGGGCTGGGGAGTAGCTTTGGGAGAACATTTTTTAATGAAATGATGCTGAACTGCTGCTTTTTCTTACAGCAGATTCCTCAAAAGCCTGCGGAGGAGACGTAGGATCTTCAAGCAAATTCTGGCAGCTGGATCCCGATAGCAGGTGATGGTCACAAACATGGATGGGTGTGGGGTGTAAATGTTTGGAGATTTTGGACTCTCTTGGTTGAGTTTGCACCATTTAGGCTCAAACGGATAAACTCATAAATATTTGGGGGTTCTGTTTGTTTTTTAGATAAACTCATTTGACCACCATGAGTTGGAGTTTTCTGACCCGCCTGTTAGAGGAGATCCAGAACCACTCAACCTTTGTTGGCAAAATCTGGCTGACAGTGTTGATTGTGTTTCGGATTGTCCTGATTGCTGTGGGAGGAGAATCCATTTATTATGACGAACAGAGCAAGTTTGTGTGCAACACGGAGCAGCCCGGCTGCGAGAACGTCTGCTACGACTCCTTCGCCCCTCTCTCGCACGTCAGGTTCTGGGTGTTCCAGATCATCCTCGTGGCCACGCCGTCAGTGCTCTATTTAGGCTACGCCATCCATAAAATCGCCCGGATGGTGGAGCACAGCGAAGCCAGCAGGAGAGCCAGGAGGAGGAGCCTGCCCATCCGCTGGAAGCAGCACCGGGGCTTGGAGGAAGCTGAGGGTGACCACGAGGAGGACCCGATGATGTACCCGGAGATAGAGGTGGAGAGCATCCGGGAGAGCAAAGAGAAGCAGAGCCCTGCCAAAGCCAAGCACGATGGCCGGCGGCAGATCCGGGAGGACGGGCTCATGAGGATTTACGTCCTGCAGCTCCTGGCCAGGGCCCTGTTCGAAGTTGGCTTCCTGGTGGGGCAGTATTTCCTGTACGGCTTCCAGGTGAGCCCCGTGTTTGTGTGCAGCAGGAAGCCCTGCCCACACAACGTCGATTGTTTCATCTCCAGGCCGACCGAAAAGACCATTTTCCTGCTGATAATGTATGGGGTGAGCTGCATGTGTCTGCTGCTGAATGTCTGGGAGATGCTCCACCTGGGCTTTGGCACCATCCGGGACACTCTGAATGCCAAGAAGAAGGAGCTGGTTGACTCTGGGACCTTTAACTACCCCTTCACCTGGAACACCCCGTCAGCTCCCCCGGGCTACAACATCGCGCTGAAGCCGGAGCAGATGCAGTGCACGGAGCTGTCCAACGCCAGGATGGCCTACAAGCAGAACAAAGCCAACATAGCTCAGGAACAGCAGTATGGCAGCAACGAAGGGAACATTCCCGCCGACCTGGAGATCCTGCAGAGGGAAATCAAAGTGGCTCAGGACCGCCTGGACCTCGCCATCCAGGCGTACAACAACCAAAACAACCCCAGCAGTTCCAGAGGGAAGAAATCCAAAGCGGGCTCAAACAAAAGCAGTGCCAGTAGCAAGTCAGGAGATGGGAAGAACTCGGTCTGGATTTAACGTTGGCTCGGTTGACACGTTGCGGTTTTTTTCTCCTAGTTTATCATAACCAGCAGTCCCATGAATAATGGCTTCCATTAAGGGAATATTTAACTCTGCTGATTTTCAGGGATACCGTTGGCTCGTGATTCAGCCCCTGGGAAGGGTTTATACACTGACTCTAGGACTATAGAACTTTATTCTTTTGTCTTCCAAGTCAGGAGACAAATAGGTATATTTAATTCATTCTCATTGAACGGTTTATGCTGTATGTACAGTATTATAGTACATTTATTATGCACAAGTTTTTTTGTATTTGTACACTGGATCTGATGTTACACTTTTTATATCAACAAGGACAAAGCAATGGGTAGCCATTAGCATTTTGTTAATTTTATTATTGTTGTCTGCAGTTATGTCATTGTTCTTCCTTGTTTTCCAAGTAAATCTTTTTATAAAACTTTTCTATGCTGAGTTTCCAAAGTGCCTTGAACATGCAGAAGTGGAGTCTCCGCTCTTCGGGCAGCTCCTGGGTGCAAATCATGAGCGGGGAAAGATTTGGGAAACCTCTGTTAATGGTGCTCCTGACTCTGTCCTTTACTAAATTAATGTGCTGCTTGCAAACTGAAGTGTCATCCCTTAAGCTCCTGTGTCCTACAGGCTCTTTCCACTATGGAAAATGACTTACAGGAAGAATGTGTGTGTGTGTGTGTGTGTGTGTGTGTGTGTGTGTGTGTGTGTGTTGGGAGCAGGAGTGCCAGCTGTGGGGCAGAGAGGGCTCAGGGCTCCCCACACACCTTGTGCAGCAGGAGGGAGGAGACTCCTCAAACTCCTGCAAAACACCCAGAAAAAACGAAATAGAAATGCCTGGATTGGATAACTCTGGGTGTTTCTGTGATAGCGATAGGAAGAGAAGTTTGTGAGGCATCCTGTTGTGTAACACCCTGTGCCCAGGGGCAGGCAGTGGTTCCTTTGGGGGAGGATTCCTGTCCTTTCCAAAGGAATCGGGTCAGATGGAATCATGGTAACTGTGTGTCTGTGGAATCCTCTCCCGGCAGCCGGCACACACGAGCTGCCTGCGGGAGCTCAGAGCCCTCTCAGAATGTCAATGGCTCTGCCTTATTGCAGACCCCTCTTCCTTCCGTTCTGTCCGAGGAGTTCAGTTCAGCCACAGCAATATGTATAATTTAGCTTTCTGCTTGAGAGACCAGTCTGATCTGGCATTCTGTGGGTTTGGCATTAAACTTGAATTTACAATTAGCACAAGGGGAGTGAGGGACTGATGCCTTTGGCTCTGTCTTTCTGGCAAGGAGCCGGCTCGTCTTGGAGAGATTCTGATAAATGTCTCTGCTTTCTGCTGCTATTTATAATGGATTCAGGACCTTGCTCTGCTCCTTTTTTTTTTTTTTTCCCCAGGTTTCCATGCATTTTAATACATTTTGGGAGCCTGTTTCAAGCAGGACTGTTCTCTTTCGAGGCTACCTCAGTCCCTCGTCAGAGCTGGGTCAGGAGCAGGATTCCCAGAATCATGGAATCCCAGAATGATTTGGGTGGGAAGGGACCTTAAAGAGCACCTCCTTCCATGCCCTGCCACAGGTAGGGACACCTTCCACTATCCCAGGGTGCTCCAAGCCCCATCCAGCCTGGTCTTGGGCACTGCCAGGGATCCAGGGGCAGCCATGGCTTCTCTGGGCAGCCTGGAAGGAGTGAGGGATGAGGAGTGAGGCTGCATAGAGGACACAGATAAATCCCTGCCCTATTCCCATCCCTCAGAACATCCAGGTGCAGTCTCCACATTAAGTTCACTCCAAGGGGATGTGAACATGTCCTTGCTGTTCCCCTCTGCCCAAGCACTTCCTGCAGATTGGTGTTGTGATGAGTTGTTCTGGTCTGTTTTCCCTCGGGGACACCAGGCAAGCCAGGCGTGGGTCCAGATTATCCCCGAGCAACCTGGAGAGTCCCTGCTGTGCCCAGAGCCAGCACAGCCCCTGAGTGAGCCCCTCTGGAGCTGTGGGGACTCTGGGAAGGGAATTGCCCCCCTGGCCTTTGGCACTGACCCCTGGCTGCTGTGGGGAGCAGGGGAGAAGTGCCAGGGTGGTGTCTCCAAGGAAGTGTGAGTGACCCAGGACGTGTGCAGCAAGTGGATGTGGGCAGGGATGGGCCGGGGAGCTGAGACTGGCTGTGTGGTCTGGGGCACTTCATTAGCGGTGCTCCTCTAATTGAACAGTGGCCTGAAGAAAGTCACAGGGATGGGCAGAGGCTGTGCCAGAGCGAGCTGTGAGTGTGGATGGGAAGCTGGGTGGAAAATGTCTGAAAGTATGAGGGAGAGACATTTGGAGCCTGGGGATAAACAGGACTGGTGGCCACAGTCCACTCATCACCCCCAGCACTCTGTTCAGTGTCCCAAATGGATGACTTTTAACCCCATGTGGTGCTTTGGGAACAGCCTTTCACCAGTGAAAGCAGGGAAAATCCTTCTCTTCACTGCTCTCTTCCCAAACTATAGCAAATTCCTATTAATGGCTTAAACCAGGCTCCCACCTGCTGCTCCCTGCTTTTGTGTTATTAATTAATGTTAATTAATGACCTGTGTGAAGCTGCTGCCTCAGGGCAGTCCTGTGGGTTCCTGCCCATGCAGTAAGTCCCTGTTAGTGAGCAGAGTGTCCATAATATTCCAATCCCAGCACTGGATTCATTTTGAAGATCCCAAGTAATGGAGCTGTTTCTGTTGCTGCTTTTTATTTTCACTTTCATTGTGTGTAAAGTGCACATTTGGGTTGAAGCTGAGTGTGTGTTGCTGAGTGTGGAGTCTGTCCCTGCTCTGTTCTGGCTCTGGCTGTGGTTGGTTTTGGAGTCTCAGACTTTGTTTTTCCTTTTGAAGAAACGATACCTGCATTGCTTTAAAATGTTCTTGCTTTGGCTTCATGTAGACCATTCAAAAATAAACGTCCAGGAGAGACTTTGGGACAAAAAATGCTGGATGGAATTTGGATTTGTGGTGACATTCTCTGGGTTTGGAAAAAAAAAAAAAAGATGATGTATTAAATCCAGTGGATTACTCCAGTCTGAGTGAGATGACTTCTTTTTTCCAGCAATAGAATATGGGAGGGAGGGAGGGAGAGGGATATTTACTGATTTGTCTTAGAGCCACAGTTTGGAATTTTTACACGTGACCTTGTTGAGATCAATAAAGAGTCGGCTCGGAACTACCTGTGCCTTTGTGCGGGAACTGCTCTGCAGGGACGAGAACAATCGCCTTTAAAAAAGGGAAACGCACCAAGTTGGGAAGTCAGGCCTCGGGAAGACCTGCAAAGAGGGAAATCTGCACTAATGCATAAGGATGAGCACGCGGGCCCAGCGAAGCGGGCAGGATTTGCTGTCCCAGCGGAGCCGCGGTTCGGGCGCTGTCCCAGGGCACGGCCGGCTGGCCGCGGCTGTCGCAGGGTGGCTCCGCTGAGCGTCCCCGCTGTCCCCTCGCTGCCAGGCTGACCTCGGGCTGCGGAAGGAGGCGCGGAGTGTTTGTCCTGCGTGCAGCTGGCAGGGAGCTGGGAGGGAGCGGGGCTCTGTTCCCGGGGGCCTGGAACAAGGGCTGTTTGTCCGGAGGGAGGAAAGCGGCCGCGGTGCTGCCCTGCTCGGGGTTGCCGGGGCGGGAGGCGCGGCGGTCACCCGGGCCAGCCCCGGCACTGACAACTCTCCTTTTCTCCCCTGCCAGGGCACCCGAGCAGCGCACAGGCTCCACAGCCCGGGAGAAGAGCACGGGACAGGGAATGCCTTTGCCTGCTCCATGCCTGGGAAGGGAAACACCAGCCTGAGCCACGCCACGAGTTCCAGCGCAGGGCTAACTGGGGCCAGGGCTCCTGATGCATCGGTGCAGTTCCAGTGCAGGGATAACAAAAATCTGGGCTCCTGCTGCCCCCAGACCCTTAACCCCCTGCAATCTTGATGCACATGGTTATTTATCCCTGTGTGAGTCCCTGCAGGCAGCCACAGGCCCCCAGCTCAGCGGCTGCTCTGAGGCGAATTCACAGTCTGAAATGCTTTTAAGCACTGCTGGAAAAGTGGGTACGGCCCCAGTGCTCTGCCCCTGTGACACATTTGTGGGGCAAGGGTCTGCTAGAAATTCATCCTGTGATGGTTGTGTTTGATCTATGCTCGGGAGGAGAAGAACCAGAGGTCAGGGCTGGGATCACGCTCAGCCCCAGCAGGCTCGGCTCAGCCCCCGGGCAGCTGCGCAGAGCTGCCTGAGGTGCCCCTGGGTGTTTGTGTGGCCTCCAGCTGCCGCTCCAGGAGGGAGCAGAGAGGGAGCAAAGCAGCTCCCAGGGGTCCCCTGTCACATCTGCCAGCCCCGGGCGGATGCCTCGGGTGCCTGAGGATCTCTCCCAGCACCACACGTCTAGACGTGATCCCAACGGAGGCTTTGTGGTGCCCGCCGACAGCTCCACCTCCTTTCCCTCTGCTGTGAATGAGGGTAAGGGTACTGCCAGCGTAAACGAGATCCTCTCTGCAGAGTGATTTTCCCTTTGGAAGCAGAAGCTGGGTGTTAAATATTGTTAATGTGAAGTGTTCCTACCTGTAGTTCAGCTATAGTTTGGTAGCAGCTTGTATGGAGGTGTGTTACACTCCTGTGGCTTGATTTGTTAATAATTCAGGAATTCCTGGTCCCAGGCACACAATTTGCTGCTCTGAGGTTCCATCCAAAGGAGCTGCTCATTGAGATGTGCTCAGTGCCTGATCCCTGGGAATGGGATGTGCTCGGCTCAGTTGCCGTGGAACAGCTCCTGCAGGATGGATCTGCTGCACGAGTGAAAGGATGTTCTGTTAATGCCAGAACTCAGTGTAATCCACGCTCTGCAGCAGCAGGGGAAGGAGCTCGGGGGCTTCTGCTCCCGGGGAAATTGCCATTTGTTTTCTCTGTATCAGAGGAGGCTCCAAATACCAGTTCATCATTGCTCGGGAATTGACATTTTGTTTTCTGCAGTGTGACATTATCGCTGTTGTGTAAATTCCACGCTGATAGCTGGGGAAAATGCCTTGGAAGGAGGATTAAAAGGCATCTGATCAGTGCTCTTCAGGACTTGGGAGCCATTTCTGTGCAGGCCAGGGTTTGCTGTCCTCCTCCCTTTGGTTTTTATTGAACAGGGTGTTCTGGTGACTCTTTGGCAGAGGATGTGGGTCCCAGGAACTTCTGCAGCTGCAGGTCCACGTGGACCCTGGGATGGTCACACTGAGCCCTTCTCCTGTGCCTGAGCTGTGACTGGATTCCCTCTGTGGGGTGAGTGTGGCCGAGCAGGAGCAGAACAGGAGTTGGGAATTCACTTTTCTGCTGGAGCCTCGGCACAGGGTGAGGCTCTGGGGGGAAGCGATGCACACCTGGGTGTTGTCTGGAATGTGCTTGGCTAGGAGGTTCCTCTCAGGGTTCCCATGGCAGCCAGGACCCCAGGCCCTGCCATGAATGGGATTCCTTCAGCCAGCCAACGAGCAGTGCTGTGGTTTAGCTCTGCTGGGAGTGTTGGGAAGCACCAGGGCAGCTCCTCTGCTCTTGTCTTGCCCTCATTTAAAGACATAAAAGGATTGAAGGGAGCTACTTATTTTTCTTCCCTTCTGAATATTTCTTATCCCTAGAAAATCGATATTCCTTTTTAGGAATGTTTGCCAGGCTTTTAATGACTTTTTCCATAAAATTGAAATCACCTGAAAAACCACAATCAGCAAACTTCTAACAAAACTTGTTCTGTACTGAAAACAGCTTAGGTAACACACAAGTGCATTTGTGAGGAGGGCTTGGAGTGCCAGGGCAGGACGGACTGGCTTCCCAGTGCCAGAGGGCAGGGAGAGATGCGATACTGGGAAGGAATTCCCCCCTCTGAGGGTGGGGAGGCCCTGGCACAGGGTGCCCAGAGTAGCTGTGGCTGCCCCTGGATCCCTGGCAGTGCCCAAGGCCAGGCTGGACAGGGCTGGGAGCAGCCTGGGACAGTGGAAGATGCCCCTGTCCATGGCAGGGGGTGGCACTGGATGTTCTTTAAAAAGGTCTTTTCAACCCAAACCAGTCTGATTTTTATACATATCTTATAGCTGTATAATATACATAATATAATAATCTCCAGCTCTCCTGCAGGTGCTGCTGCCTTCAAGCGAGTTAATGGAAAGTTTGGGACCCTTCCAGTGCCAGGAAAAGGTGGTGACCAGAAGTGCTGCTGCTGCAGACAGGTAAGAACTGGTGTGAGTTTGGGAGTGGGGCTGGGCAAGTGCCAGGGACAGCACCTGGGGACACAGAGGGACAGGAGCCTGGCAGGTGAATTTATTGAGTGAAATGCAGGGAGAAAGGAGCAGAGGAGGAGCCCAGAGCCGAGCAGTGTCCCCCTGCCTGGTTCTTGCTGCCAGGAGCACCTGGGTGCTGCTGGACAGGCTGGGAACAGGGTGCTCTGCAGGTGTGGAACAACCACCTTACCCTAAAGGACAGAAGTTTGTGGTGAGAGAAAGTGGGAGAGCTTCATCCCTTGGCTCAGCCTGAATTTCCAAGGTGCCCCAGAGTCTCTCCTGTCAGTGTGTCCATGAGGTCACTCTGTCCCTGGGGATTTGTCCCCTGTGCACAGAGGAGGGGAGACAGTCCATGGCTAGGAGGGGATGAGCTCAGGAGGGTGTGATTTGATGACTGGATGTAGCACTCACTGCTCTGCTCTGGGTGACAAGGGCCCAAGGTTGGACTTGATGGTCTCAGAGGTCTTTTCCAACCTTGATGATTCTGTGATTCTGTGAAATGAAATCCTGGTTTAATCATTGGTTCTGAAGTCTGGTTTCTTTTCCCCTCTTGCCTCCCCTTGCTGACCAGCAGCATAAGGAGCCTGCTGGCTTTTTAACAAAACAGTGCATTGGGATGCTCTGCAGTGCTCAAATTTAGTCATTTTGAGTATATTGATATCCAGTGAAGGAAGGGGAAGATCCTTGTGAAGAAAGGAGATCCCAGAGAAAGTGTCACAGCCAGAGCAGAGTGAGGAGAGAGTTACATAAACTCCTGTGACCTGGAGGCTGTGGCACCGCCAATATCCCGGAGAGGAGAGCCAGGACCTTGAGGGACCCCAAACCTGATTTAACAAACTGCTCATTCTGGCTGTGAATTTAAATTCTCAAGGAATGGGAAGAAAAGCTCAGGAAATGGGAAAACAAACCTTCCCTTTGTCAGCTGCCAGTTTAACTCGGCAACCTCTGCTCCCCGGCTCTGCCTTTGGCCGGGGGCCGGGCACGGGCAGGGCCAGCGTCGGGGGCTGCGCGGGTGCCGCTGCCCCGCTGGGAGCCGGAGCTCGGCTGACTGCGCTGCCAGGGTGCCCCTGGGATCCCGGGGCCCGCTGGGACTCCGCGGAGCTGTGCTGACCTGGATTTGAACCGCGGCAGCGGCACCGCTCCCGCCCGAGCAACCGGCCCGGGGTGACGGCGGCTCTGCCGCGGCCGCGCAGGGGTTAAAGCCGAGCCGGGGATGACACGGGCTGTGAGCTGGAAAAGACCTACAAGGGATGCAGGCGCCTGGCAGCAGGAGAGCGCTCCTTAAAGGGCATTGGGAAATGCTGTTGCTCGGTCCAGCCGTAACACGCCCCGGGAATTGGGTTTCCCCCGTTTCCCCCGGGGTATTTGCGGCCTCCCTCCGGAGCTGGCGGCTGCGCCGCCCGAGTCAAAGGACACCAAAGCCTCCAGTCCTGTTTCCGGGCCATTGGCTGCTGAAAACCCTCCCCGTCCCCTGGTCTGGCTCTCACCATCTCCAGCCCACAGCCCCTCACAGGCACTGCTGTGACTGCACTGTGACCCCCGAGCTGCCCCACTGTCCCCAGCCCGTGTCCGGCTCCATCGGATTCCCGCTGGGATTTGGCTGCTGTCCCTGGTGCCATGGGGCTGTTCCTGCCTGCTCTTCAGTCGCTGAGCTGACCTCAGGGCTCCGCTCCTCTTTCCTTTTCTCTTTCCTCCCGACACTGAGTGTTCAGTGCCCTCGGAGCGGGGGGGCTCCGTCCCCAGCGCTCCCCTGCTGGCCCGGGGTGGCTGCGCCTGGAAGGTCCCTCCTCCCGAGCTCCTTAAGCCTCTAATTGTAAAAAGTGATTCGGGGTTTGACTTGAGTCTGTTTTGTGGGCAGCCTTGGGAAGCCCGAGTTTCTGCTCGAGTCCTTATTCTCCACTGCTGAGGGATCCTCTCTGCTGGTAGAAATCGGGTCAGTGGTCACTCAAACTGGTCAGCAAAAGGTTTCAGCTCTGGTATCTTTTACCTAAAATCCACATAATCCAATGTTTCCCAGCAAATTCTTTGAGCACTGGGTAACTCTGGGTGTGTTATCAGTATTCAGTAAGTATATCAGTACTTAAGAGGATAAGAAGGTGGGGACAAACTCTTCAGTGGTGCCTGTTGTGTCAGGACGAGGGGTGATGGTTTTATATTCCAGGGGGCTGGAATGAGATGGGCTCTCAGATGGTTTTAACCTTCTGTGATTCTCTGATCAGCCCAAGTTGCTCAGCAGCACAACCAGCAGGGGCCTGCGAGATCACTGCAGTCACCACTTGGGTTTGCCAGGCTGCCACCAGCCCCTGCTGAAACTCCTGTGACCCTTTTTCCTAATCCATTCCTAGACATCCTGCCTGGCTCCTGCTGGTCCATGCAGAGGTGGAGTCACCTCCACTGTGCTTGGCAGAGCCTTGGCAGCTGGGTGCTCTGAGTCTCTCCTTCCCCCCGTGCTGGGTCTCTGGAATGCCCTGTGAAGTGTCAGCTCCACACCAGGTGTGTGGAGCCAAGAGCCTTTCCCCAAACGGCCTCTTTTCCATGCACGGGTTTGTTTCTTGTTTCCATCTGGAGCCCAAATAGCAAAATTCCCATCGTGGGCGAGGCAGAGCTGGTGGCTGCTTCCACCTGAGGTGTGCAAACTCCTCCTGCTGAGTTTCTCCATGGTGACAAACCCATCATTTCCCCTGAATTTTCCATGTATCAAATAAAAACCTCGACTTGGAGAGGCACAGTGAGGATGAACCTGGTGCCAGGACTTTGGGAGAGAGACAGAGTGACTCCTCTCCTCTCCTCTCCTCTCCTCTCCTCGTGTCCCTGCAGTGCTGTGGCCAATGGGCAGCTCCTGCACCAGGCAGGTGCCAGCCTTGGGAGGGATTCCCAGCTGGAAACCCATTCTCCTGGTTTGTGGTCAGAGTTCAGTTCAGGTTCGTCTTTTCTTTGCAAGGATAATCAGACCACGGTTGTGAAACTGGGCTTGGGGTGTTATTTCCCTTCCCTGGGAGGTTACTCTATGGATCCATGGATGTCCCCCCGTGGTTCACTCCCTTTGAGACCCATTTCCCCATCACCCCACAGTGCAGAGGTGCCTCCCGACCCTCCGGTGTGCCCTCTGCTCCCAAAGGTGCCCCCAACATCCCGGCTCTGCGCTGGGGGAGCAGCCTGAGCCTCCCTCTGCTCTCACAAGTTGCTGCTCACGTGGAGCCCCCTCACCACCCCCAGCCTCGGCCACGACCACGACACCTTCCTGGGGAGTCCTTGAGGGCTTTCGTCCTTGTGCTCACCCCAAAAGCAGCGTCTGCCTCGTTAGATGAGAGTTGGAAAATCGCAGCCAGATGGTCGATCATCAGCTTCAGCAACCAGAGGAGCACGGATATTTTAGGTTCGAGGGTTTCCCATTATGCAATGGCGCAGACACAGCGTGGGGGAGGCGCTGGCTTCTTCTTTCTTTAGGTTTACTAATAAGGAGGGATTTGTTTGGATTTTTTTTTTCTCTTAAGGGCCTTAAGCAGGACTGTGATGAGGAGTGGCTGAGGGAGCTGGAAAGGGACTCAGCCTGGAGCAAAGGAGGCCTGGGGGACCTTGTGGCTCTGCACAGCTCCCTGACAGGAGGGGGCAGCCGGGGGGGGTTGGGCTCTGCTCGCAGGGAACAGGGACAGGAGGAGAGGGAATGGCCCCAGGCTGGGCCAGCGGAGGGGCAGGTGGGATATGGGGAAAATTCCTTCATGGAAAGGGTGCTCAGGCATTGGAAGAGGCTGCACAGGGTAGGGGTGGAGTCACCATGCCTGGAGAGTTTAAAACCTGTGGATGTGACACTTGGGGACAGGGGTCAGTGGTGACCTTGGCAGTGCTGGACTTGATCTGAGAGTGCTTTTCCAACTGAACAATTCCCCAGTTCTCTGATCTCAGCATGGGAATGGGAGACTGTGGCTTCTCCCATGGGTAGCTGTGGTTGACTTTTGACAGGTGTAGTTAAAGCAGTGGGTGAGGAGTGGAGATCAGAGCTGAGCATGGAGACTGTCCCTGGCAGAACCAGTGAATTGAGAGAAAGAAGGAGCTTGAGGGCAGGCGGGAATGCTCTGTGCCTGGGGCAGCCATGGAGGGAGCTGGAAAGGAGCTGGAGCAGTTTGTGATGGAAAGAAAAGGCAGCCTGGGGTGTTGGGTGTCTCTGGGCACCAGACCTGCTGCCTCCTGCAGCTTTTGTGGTCCTGGGAAGTTGGCCAAGGAGCATCTCCCTTCTGCCAGACACATCCAACACATCGTGGTGTCCTTCTGCCCCAGCCCCTGGCACAGGAACGCTGCCCTGATCAAGAGCTGTGGGTGTTGTGTGACCCTTCAGGGCAGCAGGCTCAGCTGGGCCCACTCAAAATCATGTTTTTGCCCTCCTGACCCTGAAGATTTTGAATAACTCAAGATTCAGAAGCAGCCAGTGCATCTGGAATATTTCTGACTCACTCATCGTGCTGATATCTCGACACCAGCCCAAAATAGCTCTGTGCTGTGGCACAGCTCTGCTGTGGATGGAGCAAAACGGCATCAAACACCTCACGGGGTGCAGAGATGTCCCTGCAGCCACGTCAGGGGGGAAACAGCCCCCTTTGCTGCCAGCCTGACCCTGTCAGGAGGGCACTGTGGTGAGGGGGCACTGAGGGGGTGCTGGTGCAGACCCCCCGCTCACCCTGCGGTCACTGCCTCGGCCAGAGACACCTCCAGCCTCTTGCTCCCCCCTGGCCTCGTCCTGCCGCGGGGGGACAGGAAAGGCTGATGGTGATCACTTTAATAAGGTGGGCTGGAGCCAGAGAGAGGCCCCCACCCGGGGCTGGGTGTCGTCCCGAGGGATCAGCACCCCGAGGTGCTCGGAGCACACCTGGAACCCCAGGCTGGAGCTCAGCATCATCCCCGCAGGGAGCTGGAGCCGCTGTGCTCTCCTGCCACGCACGGGGGACACCAGAGCGAGTCCCTTCGGGGCTCCACAGGGAGATGGGCACCTCCAGCCCCACGGCGGGAGGTCTGGGGGAGGCGGTCACGGCAGGAATTGTCCCGAATCCCGCCCCTCGTTCCCGGCGGGCGGAAAAGGGGTACCCCAGGGGAGTGACCTTCGTGTGGTGGCCCCTGACCGGCACAGGACCCCCAGGAGAAGGGATGAGCTGCACCCCCGCCTGTGCTGGCGGGGCTGGGACCGAGGGGACACGCGGGGCCCCGGAGCATCCCGGGGATGCCGCAGCGGCTCCTGCGCGTCCAGCCCAGGCGAGCATGGGCTGTGCTGGGAGAGCCCTCTCCTGGTCGGTGTGCGAGGCGGAACGGCCGTGCCGGGGAGCCTGCAGAGCGATCAGCCCCGGGAGTGCGGCTGTGCCGGGGGTTCCGGCTGTGCCGGGGGGTCCGGGTATCCCAGGGGGTCCGGCTGTCCCAGCCGGTCCGGCCGTGCCGGTCAGCGAGCCTGCTCTTAGCTTTGAGGTCCAGCCCCAGCTGAGCACCACCCGGGCTGGTTCCATGGGAAGATCCTCGTGGGTCCCTCTGGGAGCCGGGGACCTGCTCCCTTCTGCCAGGTGTTGCTGCCAGGACTCTACGCGGTGCTCGCCCAGCTGAGGGTGTCACTGGACTGGAGCAGCATCCCCGTGCTGGGATAGGGATGGAGAGGTGGCCTCGCACAGGGACTGAGCATCACTGTGGTGGGATGGGGAGCAGCCCCGTGTCCCCAGAGTGGAACAGGGTCCCCAGCCAGGCACAGGCTGAGAGGGAGGGAGCTTGGTGACACTCACCGTGTGCCATCATCTTCTATACTGGGTGTGTCTCCTGTCTCAGACGTGGAAATTGTGAGGGACAGGCCGGGGTGGGATTGAGGGACACGGGAACACCTCAGTGGGATGAGCTGGAGGGATCCAAGGACCGGAGCATCCTCACGGATGGAATCTGAGGACCCTCCCGCCTCCCTGGCCCGGTCCCCTCCCTCCCCACGAGGGTGAGAAGCGGAGCCCCATAGTTTTCCAAATCTTTATTGTAAATAAATTCTGCGACATTGCAGGAGGCGGCCGAGGCCGGAGCCAGGGCCGAGCCCGGAGCGGCGGCCCCGGCGGCTCCGGCGGCGGCTCCCNCCAAATCCAGTGACAACGGTGACTTCTTGCTCTGAACCAAGGGTGTCCCCTCGCCGCGGGGAGCACCCCGGCACTGTGGCTGTGACAACTGCGGGGACACTGTGGTGACAGTGGGAGAGATGGGGGGGGGGGTTGATCCAGACCCCTGATGCCCCCGGTGGTCCCAGGTCCCCACATCACGCAGCCCATTGCGGATCCATCACACAAGAAGCCACCACCGAAGCACAGCCAGGGGATGTCCAGCCACCCCCATCCTGCTGTCACCTCTCACCCTGTCCCCTGTGGTGCCACCACAGCCATGGCACCCGTGGGTGCTCAGTGGGGCTGTCACACCAGGCTAAGGGCGGCCACCACACTCTTTGGCCACGGCTGGGCTTGGGGACACCCTTTTGTCACCCTCTGTCTCCATGGCAAAGGGGCCTGGTGGCAGGCAAGGACACTGGGCAGGGAGGGGACACAGAGGGGACACCCCCACACTGCCGCGGGCAATGGGCACCATTGGGTCCCCCTGCTGAGTGTCCCCAGGAGTGTCCCCACGCCTGCACACACACACCGGGGTGTGTCACCAAGTGTCACCAGGAATGTCCCCCCTCCATGCTGAGTGTCACCAGTGGTTAAAGGGACCAGTGTGACTCCCGGTGCTCCGTGGTGCTGTGGTTTGGATGGCCCTGCAGAGCCACCCCATGCAGGGTGACACGTGCCACAGGGACAGGGTGATGCCTCCCCCCAGCCGGCCGTGGGGATGGGGGACACCAGTCTGGGGGGAACAGGTGCCACAAGCCTGCCCTGGGGCTGGGGTGACAAGTGCCACCCAGTGAGCAGCCCCATGTGTCCCCAGCCCAGGGCTCACCCTGTACCCTTGTCCCCTGGGGGGGGGGGGTCCTTCTGTCACCCCCAACCCCAGTGTCACCAGTTTGGGGTTCACCTGCCTGAGCTGGGGAAATGGGGGAAGCCTTGAGGGAGAGTTGTCATCCCTGGGTGCCTGTCCCACCACTGGGGACTTCGGGGTCCCATGGCTTGGGAAGTGCAGCCATGACATGGGGGATCGGGGCAGAATTTGAGGGGACAAACCCCACACAGGGGCTGCTTTGGGGGTGTGGGGAGGCACATCTGGGGGTGCGGGACTTGGCCCCCGTGGGTCCCAGCCCAGGCACCGGGACTGGCGGGCACATGACTGGGAAAGGGTGCTGGCCTGGTACTGGGGATACTGGCCTCGTCCTGGGGTACACGGGCCTGCCTTTTGGGGTCCCAGGCCCCCGGCTGGAAGATGCTGCTGGAGGGCAGAGGGAATGTGGGGCGGGGGCTCCCCGCTGGCCCCGCGGGTTCGTTCATTCATTCATTCATTCATTCATTCATTCATTCATTCATTCATTCAGTGCCGAGCGCCGCCAGCCCGGGGGGGCCGGGGGTCCCCGTA
>VXAC01003689.1:45403-61125 GCA_013399225.1 Rhipidura dahli
CACACCGCACCAGCAGGGACTGGAGCGGACCAGGCAGTGCCGGACCCCTCCCAGGCAGGGTCAGACTGTGTCCCCCCGCACCCAGCAGCACAGGAGCAGCAGCACGGGCACTCCCCAGTCAGTACCGGACCTCCCGAGGTCTGGAACCCTGAGCCAGAATCAAACCCCCTCAGCCACTGCTGTCCCCCCTCCCAGCCAGTGCAGGACCCCCACACCAGTACCAGCCCCTCCAGCCGGTACCAAACCCTCCTGACACCAGTCCCAGGCTCCCCAGCTGGAGTCCCCAGCTCCCCAGTACAGGACCTCGAGCTGGCATTGGGGGCCCCCAGCCTGTACCGAGTCCCCGACCAGTCCCCGGTCCCCAGCTGCTTCCCAGCCAGTCCCAGAGCCCCTAGAGATTGTACTGGAGCTTGCAACCAGTACCAGGGCCCACAGCCGTTATCAGAGCCCCCCAGCTGGGACTGAAGCACCCACCCAGCACCACCTTCCCAGCTGGAACTAAGCCCCTGGTTGGTCCCAGGGCTGGTGTTGGCCATGGGGGCTGGCTCTGGATGGAGTTGGGGGCTCCAAGGGGATGGTGCTGAAATCAGGGAGTGCCCGTGCCCACAGCACTGGGGACATGGGGCAATTCTGGACTGTTCCCAGTGGGTGGGTGATGTCACCCAGGGGTTCTGGGGGGTCCCCACCCTCTGGAAAGCACCAGAACCAGGAGTCCCTCTCTGCTTGGCTGATTTTGGGGGATGCTGCAAGGCTGTGTTCCCTCCTGCTGGGAATGGAACAATTTTAGGGAGACAAGCCCTGGTAAATTTTTGGTTATTGCAGCTGGAGGAGGGGAGAGCAGCATGGGGGGTGACACAGCTCATGAAGGGAGGCAGCACAGCCACAGGCACCCCCGGGAACAACTGTCCTGGTGGGCACAGAGGCTCCAGCCCCAGGTGATGGATGCACCAACCATCACAGAGGGGATTATTCCCTCAGGACTGAGGGTGGGACACAGACCTGGAGACCACCAGCCCCAGCTCTTCCTGCTGGGGGTGCCCAGGGCCATCCTTGGGCTCCCTGTGGAGGGCAGTGGGCAACCTCTGCCTGTGTCTGACCGAGGGACAGGAGCTCAGCTGAGTCACCTCCTGCGCTGCAGTGGGGAGGATAAAGCTACTGCAGTGGCCCCAGCTCATCCCAGCTGCCCTGGAAGGCCCTGGAGCTCCCGCAAAAGAGCAGCCTGGGGGCCCTGAACCCCCAGTTCACATCCCTCACCCTCCTCCAGGATCTCTTTGGCCCTTTTGTGTTGCCACTCCAACAAGTCCCTGTTACCCCCAGAGCTGGCAGAGCTGCAGGGAGCCGACCCCTGAGGGGCAGGTGCATCCTGGCCTGGTTTGAGCAGAGGATGTGCTGAGGGCCCTGCTCAGACTGGGGGGCTCAAAGCCCCCCTGGCACCCCCAGGCCGAGCGATGGGGGGGACACTCACACACAGGGACATCTCCCATGGGGGCTGGACAGGAACAGGCTCCAGGAGAACCTTCTCAGCCACACCCCGGGGTTCCCGAGTGCTTTCCAGGCAGATCAGCCTGGATCAGCCCCACCTCCCTCCATGACAGCACTGGGACCTGCTGCCCTCAGACCTTCCTCTTGCTCCCCGCACTGAGGGGTGCAGCAGAGCTGAGCCAGCACCTGCTTGGCCCCTCAGGAGCTCCGAGGCTGCCGGCCCAGATGGGGACAGTCCCTCCCAGTGCCCTCCCAGTGCTCCTCAGGCACCACAGGGACAAAGGGGTGCTCAGCCAGGGTGGAACTACACCAGGGAGCAGCTGTTCTAGGGGAAGGTGGCCCTGCCCTGGGCAGGGGGTTGGAACTGGATGATCTTTAAGGTCCCTTCCAACCTGAACCATTCCAAGATTCTGTATCTGCAGCCAGAACATCTGACCCGAGGCCTACAGAGCCCCTAAGGGGCCATGAAGCAGCTGCTTCAGGCCCCCAGAGCAGGGACCTCATGGTGTAAGTCACTGGTCAGCATGAGGAGGGGGCAGGTGGCACTTGGGGGTCCCTCTCCCCTCCCAGACTTGGTGAAGGACAACTGCTGACCCCCCAGTGCTGATCTCCAGGTCAGCTCACCACCATGAGGTATCCCAGTCCCCACAAGGGCCACCCTGGAGCTCTGGTCACCGAGGCCAAGGGCCTGGAGGGGCCATTCC
Source organism: Rhipidura dahli (assembly GCA_013399225.1). Lineage (NCBI taxonomy): Eukaryota > Metazoa > Chordata > Aves > Passeriformes > Rhipiduridae > Rhipidura > Rhipidura dahli. The sequence goes on from VXAC01003689.1 coordinate 47,590, forward strand.
TGAGTCCCCAGGGCAGCCTTTGCTATCTGAGGGGCACGGAGCTGGTCCCTCCCTCCAGGAGCCCGAGCACACCAGGACAGGGGCTGGTTGGTGCTCCAAGCCCCTCTCTCTTCCTCTCTGCCAGGGATTGCCTCCCTGCTGGGACAGCCTGTGGCTGCAGGGACATCTCCACAGCAGAGCCCTGAGCCCAGCAGGGTTTTGATCAGCCCTTCATTACAGGGGCTGCAGCAGGTGGGGTTTGGCTGTTGCACTGGAGAAGCATTTAGCTCAGGAGGAACCTCTGAAGCCTCGTGTGTCCCAAGTCCCTGCTCCCAGTAGCTGATCCCACTTCAAGCCTTCCCTTTGAGCCTGGAGTGCAGGAGGGGCTGTTGTCCTTCACTCAAGGGTTAAACATCTCCAAGGACAGACAGACCCCACTCCTCTGGGAGTGGCCCGGGGCTGTCCCACCCTCCTGGGCACTGAGCCTGTCCTTTTCCCAGCCTGCAGCAGGCTGACACCTGGCACCACTGAAAGGTTGGCTCCATTCTGCTTGGCACTGCCCTGCAAGAAGCCACAGGCTGCTTTAGACACTCCAGAACATCCTCTTAGCCAGCCCAGCCCACCCCTGACCTCCATGCCGTGGCCCCATGCCCAGGAGAGGTCAACAGGCTCCTACGACCTGCTCCCCAGTTTCTCCACACCCCTCCTTACTGGGCACCACCCCTGCACCGGGTACCACAGCTTCCCAGAGCCTGCTGACCACACTCCTCTGGCAAACCACGGATGGGGTGATGTTCTGCGGCTGGGCAAACCACTGTGCTCCCTTCATCATGGTGTCCACAACCCACAGACACCATCCAGCAGAGCTTCCTCTACCCAAGCCCTACTGCTCTGCTCCTGCCCCCAGACCCATTCCACCCACAGCCAAGTAGAGCAGGATCTCATCCCTCCATTTTATTTCAAAGTTTAAAAGTTTGTAAAAAAACCCCAAACAAGTTAAAACCACCTGAAAATACTCTAAGACAACCCCCAGACCACATGAGGAGCATAAATCTCACACCCATGACCCTCCTAAGTCTTTGCAGCTCTGGGGACCATGTGAGAGGAGGAACAGGCGCTGCTCTCCCTCTGGAAGGATAAAGGGCACATTCCTGCTGAAGAGAGACTTCCAGAAGCACCACTGTGTCAGAGCCTGGCTCTAAACGTGGCCAGCAGAGAGGAGGGAAGATCCCAGAGGCCTGAGCACAGCCCAGGACAGCGAAGCCACTGCATTCCCATCAATTCCCAGCGGGAGAGCTGCCCCGGCTGCGGGCGCTGTCCTCACTCCTGGTCCTGACATAGAGGATGCCTTGGTAAATCCCTTCTCAGCTCCCACCGAGGGTCTGGAGAGCAGCCTGGAGGTGGTTTTAGCTGCCAAACAATGTCCCAAATATGGGGAAAGAGGCTCCTCTGGTCTCTGTGCAGCAGTTCCTGCAGCTCTTGTCCTCTCGGCCTGCCCAGGCCAGCTCTGACTCCTTCAGCACGGAGCAGAGCTGGGACCCGTAGCCGCTGTCCCTCACGCTGCCGTGGGTCTGCTGGAGCAAGTCCCTGTCCACAGCCACAGCCCTGTGGCCCTGGACACCCGTGGGGCTGGGGAGCAGCTGCACATCCCAGTCTGACTCCAAGGAGCTCCTGCTGAAGCCATGAGCAGCCTCTGGGCTCTGGGGAGCAGGGGGGCTCGGTGCCCACTCTGTGCCCTGCCCGGGGACGTCAGGAGCTCCGGGGGCTGTTTCTTCTGCTGCCCTGACACAGAGCAAGCAGCAACATCTGGCTTCAGCCCCAGGCAGTGTGGGAGAGGGCAGGCAGCCAGCAGGGCAGCTGGTCCTGCTCACTGTGCTCTCCAGACCAGGCCTGTTCCCATTGCTGGGTGTGTTGTCACTGTCCCCTCTGAGCTGCTTCCCCCGGCGTGTCTCCCTGCTCCAGCCGTGCTCGCTGGCAGTGCCGGCTGCAGCCGCAGCTCCCGGGGATCCTGGCTGGGATACAGGGTCCCCAGGCCTCCCACATGGGCACAGAACCAAAGCAAGGGAGCTGTGAGGTCTGGTGGAGAGCTCTGTGCCCAGGGCCAGGCTGGCAGCCCCCGCCACAGCAGGCAGGCCTGGCTCAGACACCTGCCCTGCCCCCTGTACCCCCAGCCCAGCACCCACCGGCTCCGTCTGCTCGCCCGCGGGGGAGAGGCCAACACCCAGCTCCAGCCTGGGCCTCTTTCCCACCTGGGAGCTCTGTCTGGAGCACAGCTGGCGCTTCCTGGAGGCAGGCACTGCTTGGGGAGGGTGGCTCACAGACCCAGGCTGCGTGTGAGGTTCACATGAAGAAGCCATTGCCTCTCTGACAGGAGTGGGTGCTGCCCCAGGCCCCCAGCCCAGCTCAGGAACTAAGTCTAAGCCTGAAGCCCCCAGCCCACCCTCCCCCATGGTGCCACGGGCAGCACAGACCCCTCTGCTGAGCCCTGCTCCCCTGGGCAGCCCCAGGGAGCCGTGCTTTAACAACTCCCCTCCTCCTCTGGCATCTCTGACCCTGTCCCTGGGCAGGCAGGGGGAACATCCCTTGGTCTTCAGGCCATGATCCAGTTCTGTATCCAATACCAGTTCCACAGCACCCTGCTCAGGCTGCTCCCCTTCCTTGCCCAGCTCTGCTGGCAGCAGCTTGATTCCTCCAGCGCTGTGTGCTTGAGGCACTCCATGCTCATCTGCCAGGCAGGACCCAGGCACCCTGAAGGGAACCATCAATTACTGCTCACCCAGCCCCAGGAATGCCCTCGTCCCCCAGGGAGACCAGGCCTCTCCTGCAGTGCAGGGTGTTTGCAGCCCTTGCTCAGGAGCAGGGAAGGAATTTTAGCCTGGTGAGGCTCAGGATGACTCTGCTGCTGGCAGAAATGGGCAGCACAAGGGATCTCAGCCTCCTCAGCCCAGAGCCCAGGCACAGGGAGGCTTACAGAACAGCTGGGTTTGAGTCAGACACAGGGACAGAAGAGGTGGGCTCAGCTGCCCTTTCTAGTTTAGGAGGCACTAGGAAGTCCATGGGGAGTTTCCTGAAGGAGAAAACCCACAGAAATGCAGGAACATCTCCCATGGTTTGTCTGAGCTTTGCCTGGCAGGTGCCACGTTGGTCCTGCTTCAGCCTCTGATTCCTGGCACAGGAACCCCATTCCATGATGCAGCACCCTGCTGCCTCTGGGCTCCAGGAGTTCCCAGGTTCCCAGACTTACTCAGCTGACCACTCCACAAAGCTGCTGGTGAGCTGGGAGATGACACGATCCACAGCGATGTACTGGGAGCTGTCCTGGGCAAACCGCTGGTGCTGGGGGCTGTGGAGATGCTGGAAGGTGGCAGAGGCCCTTTAACAACACTTAAAGCTTGGCCAGGAGGGGAATTTGCAGTACCAGGCACTTCCCACAGCCTAACAGACCAGAGGGCAAAGGGACAGAGCCAATGCTTGGCAGCAGGTTTGGGAACACACAGAGAGTGTCCTGTTCCCAGCTCCTGCTGATGAGGAGGCTGTGACTGGATCCAAGGGCAGCCCACAGCCTCCCCAGCAGGAGGAAATAGACTCCACCACCCCTGTCTGGCACTCACAGCTGGGCTCTGAAAAAGCCCCCTTGCTCAGCACCTTCCAGGAGAAAAAAAAACCTCCTCCCACCTTTTCTATCCCATGCTCCGTGGCTGCCATGGAGCAGCCTCTTCACCTCATGGATCCTGTAACAGGATGATCCTTGAGGCTCTCCCAGCCTAAGGGATGAGCATGTCATGCTCCAGCCTCCAACCCCCCTGTGCTCTGACCTGCTGGTGTGGGCACAGGATCTCACAGGATACCCCATTCCCATCCCAGAGGCAGCTCCTGCTGGATACAGCAATTCCTCCCAAAGGAGCTCATGGGCACGCCATGATCAATGAAGCCTCTGAGTGCCCCCCATAACTCTAGCAAGGAATCAGGTCCCAGGGGAACCTTTACCTTCTGCAGCTCTTCAAAGGTCTCTTGGCAGCACTCACAAAACCCCCTCCTTTTCCTGGGCACGGTGACAGGTGTGGAGCGGGGGCTCTTCCCCCCGGCGCTGGGCAGGGCACAGCCCTCAGCACCCCTGCAAGGACAGCACTGGGGTCACCCTGCCTGGCAGGGATCCAGCACAGGGCTCCTCACCCTGCCAAGGGTGTCCACACCCAAGGCAGGTGGTTCCCAGATCCCAGGAACCAGCAGTGAGCAGGAGCAGGGTTAAACACTTGCACAGAAGGAGGTACAGCCCACCTGACTTGGCAGGAATTGGAGAGGCTTTTCAGAGGCTCAAACGGGCTGCAGCTTTTGGGTGCCAGGAAGTTGAGGTCAGGAAAGCTTTGGAACTGGTGGTGAAAGGGCCGGAATTGCCTGAAAGCAGCAGATCAGGACATGCTGGTAAGGGTTCAGAGCTGTCCCCCCTGCAGAGGGGCTCAAGGTGCCACCTCATTTATGAGGAGATGCTGCCCAATGCTGTCCTTTGGCTGTGCCAGAGTTCCCATTTCTCACCAGAAATGTTAAACCCAGTTGTCAGTAATGGCCCCAGGGGGGCATGTTTTGGACAGAAGGCAGGTCTGCCTGCTCAGCCCAAACCCCACCCAGGGCACAGCAGTGCAGTGCTTCCAGCTACCCCACAGCACAGGAGGGTTTTAGTTCCCAGGCCACATCTCTCCCCTCACACTTCATTGCATGCAGCATGTAAACCCCAGTCTTTGACTCTGAGCTGCCTTAAATGTTGCCTTTGGAATAATTAATTGGCCCTGTGGATGCTGGTAGAGTTACAGATGCCTCAGAAACACCACAGGGATCATGTCCCCTGTGCCCAAGGCTGTCATCAAGTTACAGGCCCTGACCTCCTGTGCTTCAATCTCATTCCTCACTGCTGAGGGCTCGGGTGGATTAAGTGACCTGCTGAGGATCACACACGGAATCTGAGCAAGGAAGGAAACTGCTGTCAAGTCTCGTTTAACACCTTTTTTCTCCCTGACACACAAGACACCTGGATTGTTTCTCTAAACTCCATCTGCTTCCCTCTAGGAGAGAGTCAACTTCCCAGTGTGGAACAGGGTCTGCATGGAAACCAGGCTCTGCCTCGTGGGCAGAACAGTCACTGGGAATGACACCAGTTAAGGAGAGATTCCAAGGTTTTAAGGTTGGATATTTAGAAAGGTCTCATTTACCTGCTCTGGTCTTCAACCTTCAAAAAAGGGGGCTTCAATTTTCCTGCCAGAGAGAAACCTGGTTAGAAGTATTCCTGGGAAATTCCCAACTTAGTCACTCATTCCCCAACAGAACTGGGCTCCAGAGCTGAGTGCATCAGAACGTCTGGCACTGGTGATTGCCAAGTGGTGGCCAAGCACAGCCAAACCAGCTCTTTAGGTGATTTTCAACAGCCCTCACCCCAAGTGTGCAGTGGGGTGACCAAGCCCCAGGCAGCCCAACCATGGGACACTCTACCTTTAAAAGAGGATTCAGCCATCCCCTCCCATCTTTAATGCATCCTCAGTCTCACAGCCACTGGCCTAACCCCGAGCCCACTGACTCCAATCCCAAGAACTGCCACACAAATCCCCCCCCCCACTGTGCCACTGAGGAAGAGAAGGGAGCTCAGGAACTGCAGCAGCTGCTGCACAGGCTCAGAGCTCTGCATCTACTTCCAGCACCTTTTCCTCCATTCACCCTGCCTCAAGAGCCTGAAGTGCAGAGCCTGGCTCAGGCCAGGATGGTGATGGTAAAGCACCAAGAGCTGCTGGAGACAAACCAAGGTGCTGCCCAGCCAAGCCTGGCACCAGGACACTACTCGAGAGCAGTGTCTGGCCTCTGCTCAGCTCCTGAGGAGGGCAAACAGCAGCTTTGTTTCCTGCAGAGGCATAAAAGAGATGCAGGGAGCAAAAGAGTCTCAGCAGTGCATTGAGGGGAAAGGTTTTCAGAGGCAGGCTGGGAGGGGAAGCTCCAAGGTCCCTCCTGTCCTGCAGGTACGTTCCACTCACGTTACGCTCACCTTGGAAACCCGAGTCTGGATCTGGCTAAGAAACAAATAAACACCAAGGTGTTCCCACAGGGCATCTGCCTGACCCTGAAACCAAGCCTCTCCTGCCTCCCTCGTGGCCTCTGAAGGGCAAGGAGTTTTGTTTTCTTGTGATCCTGGCACTCAATGCTATTTTTTCCAAAGATATTTCACCTTCCTTCCCCAGAAAGGCTGAGCCCACCTGTCTTCATCAGCCTCACCCTCTGCTTGCCTCAAATGTGCTGCTACGTCACTGAAGCAGCTATTTCAGTACAGGATCAAGTTTTTTTCCATGTAAACACTGCCAAATGCTCAGCACTTCTGAGAGAGAGGCCACGTGCAGGCCCCAGATCCAGCTCAGACGGGTGTGCGGGTCCGGAGCGATGATGGCAGTGACAAATGGCTCTGATGGCACTGTGAGACCCCAGGCCAGGCTCAGAGTGTGCCCAGCACAGAGCTCAGAGCTGGCACACACAACCTGCCTCATCCAACAGCTTCTTGAGCCTTTCTTCAACACCTTCCCCCCACCCTAAACTGGGAAGTAACTCCCAAGTGTCTCACACACAATCCAGGTTGAAGTCTGCTCCAAACCATTCCCAAGCATTCGCTCTCCGATGCGCAGAGTCAAACAAGTCACAGATGAACTGATGCCACCAGTGCCAGCCCCAGCACCACAATTGGCTCTTGGCTAATTGCAGATGAGAACCTGGCTGCTCCCCCTCCCTGGGAAGCACCAGCCCCGGATCGGTGTCTCAGCAGCACATCTCAGCCCAACAGAAGTGAGTGGGCTGGGAGGAACACGCTCTCCTCTGCAGGATGCATTATTCCTCAAAACCTCCTTTAAGCTGTGCAGCAATGTGCAGCAGCACAGTTCTCAGGTGCCTTGGGATTCTGGGAGCTGGCAGCAAAGGGTTTTTAGCGTTTTTAAACACAGTGTGAAATCAAGGGTCCTCAGCTGTCCTGGGAGGCTGCAGCCAGACTCCAACAAGGAGTAACAGAACCCATTCAAGGGGAACTGCCTGGCATATTTTGGGATTGCCAAAGGTTTTGATGTATTTCAAATTCTAAATGAGGCTCCTCCAAGCAACTCCACATCTGAGCATAAACAGCACCACAATTTCCAGGCCTACCTTTGTGAATTTTGGATCTGGAGGCAGGGCATTTCACCTAGAGGGAAAAGGGACATATTTAGCACCGGAGCAGCACAAGCAGAGCTGCAGTGACTGATCCCAGAGCAGCAGCAGCCTCACCCACCACTTCAGAGCTCCTGTACCATCCACAGCACCTCCCTCTTTTGTCTCCTAGGTCACCCAGGGTTAGTTGTAATACAACATAAAGGCTGCCATGCCCTGTCCCCCCATCCCTCGTTCCCCCAGCCTCTCCAGTGCATTAACCAATCCTTTGGTGAGGCACTGTAGCAGCCACATCAGCACCTCACTTCACTTTGCTTGTGTGTGTGGTCTGTGCTTCCCCTACTAAATCTTCTTTATCTCAATCCATGAGCTTTCTCACTTTTCCTCTCCCAGTTCTCTCCCCATCCCAGGGGGGATCAGAGGGTGGCTGTGTGGGGCTAAGTTGCCATCTGGGGTTAAACCATGAGCCTTAGGCCCTTAGGGTCAAAGTCAGTGCCAGCTGTGCTATGGATGCTGATAGTTATCAACAGCTGCCTCATTCTCATCTGGATTTGCCCCGAAAACTTCTTTGAATTTTGTCATCTCCATCACTAAGAGAAGCACCAGATTGCCCAGAGCTGGATGGGATCCAGCACCCTTGACTGGCCCACTGACACTGAAGTTGCTGCAAGAACTGTCCAGAGCTGCCCAGGCACCCTGAACTCCTGGAATTGGCTGCAGCTGAATTGTTACCTCTGTCTTCTGGCACTGCTTCCTTGCTCCCGAGATGGCTCGCAGCAGCTGCTGGGCATAGGACAACATTTCTGTGCAGGTGGGATGTCAAAGAGCCAAAGTTCAGCCAGGGCAGGGAGCTGTTCCCCTCCAGACTGCAGCACATTCCCCATGGCACTGGGAAAACCTGGAGCCTGCAGCCCCCAGCAGAGCATCACCCCCAGGGAATGGTTCAAGATGAAACCAAGAAAACATTTTGAGGCACAGCACCCCTGTTTGCTCTCTAGCAGAGCTGGAGGCTGCTGGGGCTCTGCAGGAAGGAGACACTGGCAGGAGCTCTGCAGCACACAGAGCAGAGCTTGAGGTCTGGCAGCCCCAGAGGCTGAGCAGAGCCCATGATCCAGACAGGCTCAGCCACAGCTGTATGTCACTGTCATCAGACACTCAGGAACCTTTTACTCCAGACCTATTATTAGCACCAGAGTTCCACCATCTGCCTTTCCCATCACCCCCTCCCCATCCATCACAGGGACAGGAGGTGCCTTCCAGCACAGGTCCTCAAACACCAGCACTTCCTAATTAAACCCGACCAAATCCTGCCCTTATCACGATCTGTACTTCCAGGTTAATTAGTAAAAACGGTCTTTTTGAAACAAATTGATGTCCTGACCAAGATATAGACATTTCTTAATGTCCCACCTTCAACACATTACAGTGTGCCCTGTGTTTGCTGTTGCAAATGTGATAGTGGCACGTTCTGTGCACACAAATAAATCTGGTGTTTGAGGGCAGACCCGGCCTCGGCCAGGATGGCATCACTCCAGGATATTTGCTTGCAATTTCTCCCTTCTGTTCCACTCTCCTTACATCACTTCTGCTCCACCTGTCTCCCAAACCTCTCATTACCAGCAGCCTCAACGCCCCCCACAGTGAAGGATACCATCCACATGCAGGATCTGGACTCCCCACAGGCGAGCGTTGGCGAGGATGCTGCTGCCACTGCAGGAGTCCTGTACAGAGAGGTTTGGCAAAGCACAGCTCAAAGCAGGGCCTCGTGCAGCTCTAAACCAAGCTCAGAGCCCTTCCTGCTGCCCAGCTGACACACCACAGGCTGTTATTGAAATCAGGGCACAGCAGAAAAGGATCGAACTCCTGCTTCATCTATCCCAAATTCACAGCAGCATCTCAGGCAAGTGTTTAATTGCTGCTACAGCATGAGCTTCTTAGTGGGCACTGAGATTTATCTGGCCACTTGTGACCTCAGGGAAAGGACTGCAGGGGAGCCTTTTGTCCCAGCTACATTGCCTTAGCTCTTCTTAGGCTAAAAATTCATCTAACAGAGGCCTTGTGTTCATAATTCTCTCGTGTTGAGCACCCAGATGGCTGGGACAGGCCTGAGAGGTACAACATTGGATGACATGGCCATAAACAGCAGTGGCCAGGAGCACTGCACAGCATTCTGCAGGCCACAAGCAACTGCTTCGTGCCTTTCCCAGCCCCAGGATCTGCTCTGTCAGCAGGGCAGGGGCTCTGCAGGAGGGTTGGCACTGCTTCTGCTCTGCTCAGCAGAACTCTGAGCACACCCAGCCCCAGCAGAGCCCGTCCAAGGCTGCTCACCTGGTTCTTCATGGCCTTGTGCAGCAGCTCCTTCCCCCGGCTCAGCAGCGCCTGTGGAGAGAGGAGATGTGGACTCTGCTCTCACAGAAAGAGCGGGAGAACAACCATCCCTGGGGATCCCCACACTCTGCTGGGATCATCTCTGCCAGGGGAGAGAGCCCTTCCAGGGAATGCAAACTGCAGAGAGCACCTCTCACTCTGCACCACCAGCACCAGCCAAGGCTTGGAATTATTGACCAGCAGTGAAATGAAGGCTCCAGAGTGAGCCAAGAGGAAGCAGCAATTTAGCTTGGAAAATGCCTGCTGCATCATGGAATTGTTCAGGCTGGAAAAGCCCTGTAAGGTCATCAAGTCCAACCCTTCCCCAGCATGGCCAAGGTCACCACTGACCCATGTCCCCAGGTGCCAAATTCACATGGTTTTTAAGTTCTTCCAGGGTGAAATCCCTCCACCGCTGCCCTGGGCAGCCTGTGCCAGGGTTGGACAACCCTTTCCATGAAGAAGTTTTCCCTAACAATCTAAACCTGCCCAGCACAACTTGAGGCTGTTTCCTCTTGTCCTGTCATTTGTTACCTAGGATAACACCTACCCTATCTGGCTATAAACCTCCTGTCAGGGAGTTGTAGATAGATCAGGCCCCCCTGAGCCTCCTGTCCTCCAGGCATCCCAACATGCTGGCCAGGGTTAGGAACATCCTGGGGACCGAGTCTTATTTTCAAGCCAACAGTCTCAGCACATCAGTGCAGCTCTTTGTAAGACAAGGGGACGGTGCTGGGAGCCAGGACAAGGGATAAAAGCTGAGAGAAACCTCTGCAGCTCAGGTTTCCCACTGCAGGTGGTTCAGCTCCAGCTGGCAGAGATTCCCCAGGCCTGAACTGGGGCAGCTGCCTTTCCCCAGTCCCAGCTTCCAGCAGACACCACATTCAAGGTAGGCTGTTGGTGTTTGGCCGCAAACATCTGTGAGCAGAAATCCCAGCTCCCACATGCAAATGGGACCAGGAGAAGCCCCTTCCTGCAGGAGGCCCTCATGGATCTCCTCCCAGGTACAGGGGCCTTGCCCTGTGTCTGTGAGTGCCCAGAGACTGCAATGGTTTTCTCTGGTCTACATTTCCCTGGCTTTTCTCACCACACCTCTGCCTGTTCCCTGGAAGCCAGCCAAGGCCTCCACCTCCTCTGCCACTCCAGCAGATTTCCTTGATTACAGCCCAAAGCTGTGACATGCACATTTGAGTAGACAATGATGGCAGACACAAGGAACATGACTATGAATAGGAACAGCCAGGGAAATAGGAACAGAGCAGGGGGAAAAAAAAATCACACAGAATATTTGCTCAGAGCAGGAACAACTTCACCTTCCAAAACTGGCCCCAGATTCTACCTTACAGACCCCTTGGGCCAAACTCTAAGGTGGCTAAAACCCTTGTGGCTCTTACAGTGGATGGCAGCTTCTGGCGAGGTGTTGTTGGGTTCCCTTTGGGGGCAGCAGGCACTGCGCTCATGGATTTTGTGCCTTCTGAAGTTGGGCTGCTCCTCTTCTCCTCCCGAGTCCTGGCCTGGCCCCTCTTGGCCTCTCTGTTGCTGGACACCACACAGGTCACTTCTTTGCTGAGGAAGCTTTCGGTCACCTGCAAAGAGACAGAACAGAGCAGCTCTGGAGGTGTCTGACCCTGAGCTGACAGAGCCCTGCTGAACAAAGCCCTGCTGAACAAAGCTACTGGCTCCAGCTCAACCCCCACACGGTGAGGGGCTGCTGGAAGCAATCACATTCCTTCTTTCATTCCATACTGCTGTCTCCAAAAGGAGGAGATCCTGAGATGCCCAAGAGATTCACTGCAGTCACCAGAACCTCAGACCCAGACATCCATGACTCTGTCACCACCACCTACACCTCAAGCAGTGCTTTAAAAAAACCCCAACAGCTGAGGAAAAGGCCCTGGACATCATGGATCAGTCTGGAGGAGCTCTGTCCTCAGGAGAACATAACAGGTTTTAGAAAAATAAAGGAGAAGGTGAACAGCTGGACAAGCAGCTGCACAGAGAACCAACCGGGCAGGGAGGGAACTGCAGAGATGAAACACACACACCCCCTTGCACAGGAGCTACCAGGCTGAGAAAGAGGTGGAAGCCCAAAAATTGGGACAGTAATGGTGTTATAAGCTGATAATGACTTGGCTTCTCAGAATCTGTGCAGGAGGAGGAGTCACAGGGCTCGGGTGTGAAACCCCCAGGAAGATAAAGATTCGGGCAGCCCGAAATCGCAGCTGCTGCACGAACTGGTTCTGCTCCGTTACAGAATCCCTGAGAATGGAAATTCCAAAACCATGAAATGGGTGTGAAGTGCCACTAGGGCCACTGCAGGCTGTGCTGCAAGCACAGAAGACAGGAAATCACAATGTTCACATCCAAGTAACTCTTCAGAGTCTCACCAGCCCCATGCCAAGGCCAAGTCCAAGGCCAAAGGATGTCCTTCCCTGTGTCCTGAACTACACACAGGACCTGGGCTTGGATACTGCTGCCCAAGAGCTGCTTTACAGACAGTGGCCATGGTGGAGCTCAGTATCTCTGCAGGAGCAAGAGGAATGACAGCTCTACTGCCAGTGGACCTCATTTCAGACAAGGAGGGCCAGGATGGTGTTTGATAGGAACCAGGACAATCAAAGTCTAAAATTATTTCCAAGTAACACAGCAGCTGTGTAGAGAAAGAACTGTCTGTTGGGAGCACGGGGTTCTCAGACCTGAGGATGCCCAGCTAGGAAAGAGATGTCCCAAGTGTGGGTGGCACATCCAGGGAAGGGCAGAGATAAACCAGCAAGTTCAGGATGAAGGTGCATTTCATGAAAGGGAAAACAGTGCAAGTCACTTCTCCACGTGTCTGTGCAGCCTACAGCCAGTCAGGGCTGAAGGGACACAGCAGCAGCAGCAAGAATGAAAAGATTTTACACCTGTGTGTATATTGTGAGATTTAAGTTTTGAGGTTACATGGGACAATCACCTCAGAGAGATTAAAGAGTTTGAAAACAAATAGTAACAACTCTTAGAACCAAACTGTGCAAAAGAGCAATAAGGAAACTGAAAGATGAACAACCAGGTACAACCCCATGCTCAGCTCCAGCTCGAGGAACTGAGGTGATGCTACTTTTTGAAGGGTTTTGGGACAGGATGAAAGGAATTGATGAGGAATATCAGCAGCAACGAAACCTGGAGGTCATGAAGGATGCCACAGGGATCCACCCAAAGAACAGCTCCCCAGGGAAAAGGGTCCAGATGGTTTTTCTGTGAAAGCCAAGAAAAAAGCACACAGCTCCATGATAAGAATGGAGCATTTTCTTACTTTACTCAATGTTGAACTCCGTTTGGAAGTCCGACAATTTCCCTAAAAAATTAAACTGCCACGTGCTGTCGTCAGCTATGAGGAGGAACCACGCACCAGTAACAGCCTCGAAAACGTGCCCCTGGCCAGGCAGCCACTTACCCTTGCCTGGAAGGGGCACCCAGCCCCTCGCAACCGGTTATCAGCTCCGGGAGCTGCCCCTGTGAGCGGGCAGTGGGTTCTCACCCCCTGGGAAGCGCTCCCAGGACCAAGCGACCGGTCCCCCCCGCCTGGAAGCACCCCCAGGGCCAGGCAGGGAGTCACCACCGTCTGGGGGCTGCTCCTTCCCATGGGGGTCACCAGCCCTGGCCGGAGCAGCAGCCGGGAACCACCCGGAATGTTGGGAGGGAGAGCTGGGTCCCAGGGATCCCCGAGGGGCCGGGGCGCGGGGATGGGGGCGGCCTCCACCAGCCCCCCCCGGGCTCCGGCTGCCGGGGAGCAGGGGAGAGAACCGGGCTCGCCGGGAAAAGCAAGAAAATCGGGAAACATTAAAGCACGAGCAGAGGGAGAAAAGGGGCGAGGGCCCCCAGGACACCCCCAGACCCCCCCATTTCGCACTGCCAGGGACCCCCCAGTCCCAGGTCACCCCCGGGCCCCTCACGGCGCTCGCGCTCACCCCGCCGAGCCGCCCGATGAACTCCGCCAGATCCCGGGCGCTGCGGCCGCTCGGCAGGTCCAGGTAGAAGGACTGTCCG